>JAPMUY010000926.1:5000-15000 GCA_026901105.3 Galaxias olidus
GGGGTTGTTGTTGCCCTCTCGGGGGGGACCCCACACCCTTGTCCCGCTACCTGGGTAAGGTGGGGGAGGCCGCCCAGCCCCTGCTTAACGTTGGGGGGCTCCTGAACCCCAAACTGTCCGACGTTCAGACCTGAAACCTGAACGCAGGGACTTGACCATCACATGATATTTTCACATGACAGTAATAGAACTGAACTGATCTGATCTGAACTGAACTGATCTGAACTGAACTGATCTGATCTGAACTGAACAGAACTAAACTGATCTGATCTGAACTGATCTGAACTGAACTGATCTGATCTGATCTGAACTGAACTGAAGTGAAGTGGTTTAGCTGACCTGTTTGGCTGAGAATCCAGCTATATGAATGCTCTCTGTTGGTCTGTGTCGCTCCAGACTGCCACCTGCTGGTTGGATGACCTTCATATGCCTGTTACTATGGACGACATACACTGGGCAGTTCAAACATTAAAAAAGTCTGAAGAACAATCTTTTAAACGTGAGTGACTAAGCTAAAAGACCTGATAGTTCCCAGACCCAGGCAGCGCTAGGCACCTGTGGAGCCTAAACCCCTCCATACCTGTGGAGCCTCTTACCTGTCTCGTCCCCTGCCTGAAGACCTGAAGGTGGACACGGAACTATAATAATAATTAGATGATAATAATAATACATTGAATTTATAGATATATACATATAGCCTCGCTAGACACTATACCGCCTGCCCTAAAAATGGACTGGATGTCCCCGGCTGCTGGGAGGGACTCCAGGTGGGACGCCACACATGCTCACCCCGGCTGCTGGGAGGGACTCCAGGTGGGACACCACACATGCTCACCCTGGCTGCTGGGAGGGACTCCAGGTGGGACACCACACATGCTCACCCTGGCTGCTGGGAGGGACTCCAGGTGGGACACCACACATGCTCACCCCGGCTGCTGGGAGGGACTCCAGGTGGGACACCACACATGCTCACCTGTCGGGAAGGTATCTTTGATTTTTTTTTTCTTTCACGGTGGTAGCCTAACGGAACTGAACTGACCTGGAACCTGGTCAGGTCGCTCGTCCGTGACTTTGTCCAAATGAAACTATGTGGTGCAGGAGAATGATGCAGTCAACCAGGCCTGTGTGACCTAACTTCAGTGGGAAACACACATCCAGACGGGTCTCACTAATCCACTGCACTAAAAATGAAGTCGTTTCGTTACCGTGGCGACGGACTGTCCCCGGAAAAAGGAGAGGTTTGCTACTAATGGTTGGACTACTGAAGAATAAGAAGCAGGAGTAGAAGTAGAAAAGAAATGTTGAGGGAAACGCTGCGTTTTTTGAACATGAAGCGGTTTTATAATGGCCGAAAAATGGATTGTTATCTCTAATTGGGCATGTTATCTCTAATTGTTTGTTTTTTTTTGACTGATCCCTGGCTCTCCTGGCTATCATGGCTACTCTCCAGTACTGTTGTTTAGTGAAAAACTGTAATATGTTGTTTTTGTACTCCAAAACATGCCTATTGGGCATCAGCGAACCAGATCGGTGCAAAACGAAATACCGCAGGTTCACTATTTATCAATACCATTTAAACACAGACTCAGCCCACTGGCTACGTTTGGAATCACCCATAGGACTCATACAACTCTGGTACCACTAAGCACACTTGCATTAGTTGAGTGTGCAGAAGTAGAAGTAGTAGTTCTTGGTAGAACTTGTAGGAGGATGATCCTAATTCCCCAACTGACTACGGCAGTCATTGTAGTTAGTAGTAGTTACTGTCTCTCTCTGCTGTAATGTTTTTGACCCTTGTTTGCTTGTGTGTTTACGCGCCGCAAACTTGTACAGTTGTTGTTGACACTGGATATGAGACGACACAACAGACTCTCTGCCATCCACACAACAGACACGACTAGGAGAGATGTTATTTTGAGTCTAACTCACAATGAAGCTTGTATCACAAGGCATTGAACAGTAAACACTCCAGCCAAAGAGGTCCAAAAAAATGTACGAGTTGACACGAATATAGACTTGGTCAAGTTTATTTTACTCATGTGACTCTGAATCGTGTCGTCTATATTCTCTCAATCATGTTAAAAGCTATGAACACATACACGCGCCTCACTTTATGATTGTGTTCTGTAGCATTGGTGTGTGTGTGTATGTGTGTGTGGTGTGTAGGTACTCTTTACATACAGGCTGATATTCAGCGTCAATGTTTCAAAACAACGGGTATGTTTGGAATTGCCTACTATGCATCCTTAGCACACTATGTGGTATGGAAAAAAAGATTCTGGATGACATACTAATTTGGAAAATAATTTAGTACCGGGGATATGTTACTAGACAATGATTCGCACCCCAAAATGCAATGTGTCAACATCCTTCTGGCTGTGACAGAATACTACAAATTTTGATTTTGCAGAAAGTACTATACTAGATTACCGTTTTAGTCTACAGTTGATATATAGTATTTAAGCATGTGGTTCCGAACATAGCCAACCTCTCGTGCTGTTACTACTGTTCAAAAACATTTCCTATTTCCTGTTGTGGTCCGTCCCTTTAGTGATTCCCCCTACTCGTTTCCTTTCCAGATGTAGTTGACCTTTGCTGTACAAATATTTTAGTCTATATCTTGCCAATCCACACAAACTTTTATCTGTTCCATGTTCTCAATTCAAAGCTATTTTAACTGCCACGCATGCATCCTTTTTATGCATTGTATGTGGGGTAGAAATATTTGTGACTAATTTTATCTTAGCCTACATTTGTATATAAGTAGCTTTAAGCTCGTGTTTTATTTTTGTGTGTGTAAGGGTGTTACATTTTCTGTGCATGCCAAATAATTGCACATTTTTACAGCTTTGTAGGGGAATATTGTGTAGTTTGTCACACATATGTAAATAATTTTACAGCTATTGAGTGTATGCTCTATACAAGTCAAAAATAAAAACATATCAAAAATTACTTTCTGCGCTTACATGGGTTCCTATTCAGAAACAAGTTTGACATCTGTATCCTGTTTTTTAAATACTTAAGCCCACTTCCTGCTAGGCCACTGTGCTTATAGTACTTTGATCTTAGAGGGGAAGAGTCGCTGTGTTCGAACTCGCCTACTATGCATACTTAACATACTACATTTGATCGAAAATGAGTATGCAGACACACACACAAATTGGGGAAATGTTGAGTACCCGAGAGGTTACTAGACGATGCTTCACGTCTCAAAATGCAATTCGGCAACTTCCTCCTAGCTTTGACAGCATTACAAAAATCCCAGGGTTTTGGTCATGTTCCACTTGAGTATACTAACAATATCAAATCTTTGTAAAAAAAAAAAAAAAAAAAAGCAAAGTAGTATTCTAGATTTCGATTTAAGTTGTCAGTATATAGTATATACTCATTTCGTATGTAGTAGATAGTTTTTAAGTTGGCGATTTCAAACACAGCCAGTAAGACATGCAGAAGTGAGTAGACCAATCTGACGATTCCTATGGTAGCCCTGAGAGGCCAAACGCAAAGCAACTTCAGAAAAAATATGCAAATAGACAACACAAGCAAATTAAGAAAATATCTACATCAATTTAACACATGCGCAGTATTTAGAAACACGCTGCAAATTCAAACACATTACAGAAACGTGCTGCAAATACAAAGACGTTACAGAAACGCGCTGAAAATACAGGTAACACTAGGAAATGTTTCCATAGTACATGTAAGTGACAAGGATAACAAAGCCCTCCATTGGGTTTTCTGTACATTTCTGTAGTGTGTTGTGTTTCTGCATTTGCAGCGCTTTTTCTAAATGCTACGCATGCGTTTTTAAATTGATGTAGATGTTTTCTTAATTCGCTTGTGTTTTGTCTATTTGCTGAAGTTAGTGTGTTTGGCCTCTCAGGGCAACCGTAGATTCCAGTTAAAAGAACAAACTCAACGTTTGATGCAATAAGTTTATTCATGATATTAAAGTTAGAAACAAAAATTACAATTTCACCTTGGTAGATAGAATACTAGACAGACGTGGAATAAAACATGCAGAAGTAGAATCCTGGCACAAGACTGTCCCGACAACCAACCCAGGAAGTTAAACTTTAATTCCCCACCAATCATGGCTTCAACTGGTTTCGGGCAAGCCAATCACATCTAAAATGGAAAGTTCTGTGTACTTCCGAGTGTTGTCTGAATGTCGACCAAGTGCTCCCTACTGCACTTTGGGAGGTGATAGCAGGATCTGGGGGATGGTCCTATCCTAAGGGGGTGGGGGGGGGGGGGGTTGTTCAGACGATGTACTTGTAGCTGAAGGTGGTGTCACAGGACAGCCTCTTGCCCCTGCAGCGTCCACACAGGTCCTGGCGATGAGGGCGCGTCATGTCAATGTGGCGCTGCTTCCTCTCACAGCTGCAGCGGGTCTGGGTACACTCCTGGAACAGAGACAGTCAGTCAAGGGAGATGGGTTATTTTCACAAGATGCATTTCTGGTTCTGTAACTTCAGCAACAAAAGGTCAGATAAACTTGGAGAGCACAAATCAATACATCATGTTCAACTTAAAAAAATAAACGGAGCTGATTAACACTGCCCTGTGAAACCATCATAGTTCAGAGGTGGAGCAAGAACGCCATTGCAAGCAGGAAAAAAAATAATCTGTGCCAACCTGCGATTCAACATTCCGTTTATTTTTTTGGTCAACTCATAATCTTAAATGTCTTTGCTTATAACCATAATTATATGGAATATTAGAGAATTGTGTGTAGCGTAACTTTTATTCGAACCAGTATGATGAGTGCCAACATGTTACCCTGGAATTACGGTTCATAGTGCATAAATTTTTTTTTTTCAAAAAAACAAAACCTGAGAATATGAAAGTAAAGACAATCACCTAATCACCGAAAACAAATTATGGGCACAGATCATATTGTGAAAAGGTATGTGTGACACGAACCAACAGGGACCTTAACATACCCGGCACTGAATGGTCTCCACCCTGTAGGGGTTAAACCCCACCTTGCACTTTCGGCACAGCTGCTTAAAGTAGACCTGAGGATAACACAAGGGAGATGTAGTTTTTATATTGGAGATGTTGTTTTTATAAAAGAAATTAAAGGCTTAGCTTAGAGAATTGTATTGTATAAAAACACAGAACTATCTAAAGCAGCTCTGTAAGGTAAGGTACTCAGAAATACAGGTCTGCCATTGACTGCGTATACACTGGGGACCCAAACTTATCCTTAAAAATGTAGGCTCTGTTGCTTAAAAGTAATAGCACCCCCCTTTAGATTTCAGCGTTAAAGAATGTTATTATCTAGTGTAGGAAGAATGACAAACAATCATTTTACACTGCAAACGTGCAACAGCAGCAAATTGATAGACAGGCCTATTGAAAGAATGAGAGAGAGAGAGCGAGAGAGAGAGAGGGAGAGAGCGAGAGAGGGCTAAGCAGTAGTCAAGTAAAGAGGAGATTTAGTCAGTCAAACAGTCAGTCAGCCAGTCAAACAGTCAGTCAGTCACACAGTCAATCACACAGAGATTCAGTCAGATGTACTGAAGTGTGAAACGCACTTTTGCAGTTGTGTGTTGTTCCTTAGCTAACCAAACTCTTATTCACCACAAATTTTTGATGAGAACAAGTTTTAGTTATTGGGCTCAATATCGTTGTTGTTATATGCTGCAAATATTCATGGATTTGGTCATAAATTGGACAATTTGATTCCAATCCTATTGTTTTTTTGGGGATTTTGACAACTAATGTAATGTATCCTAATCATATTACCCAACCTTTCCAGTGGCTGTTCCCTAATACTACATTGTTGAAGTGAATATCCATGAACATTCCAACTGCCATTTTATGTTTCAAAACAAGCTGTATGACGTCGCTAGGCAACACTTTGAGAAACAATCACCTTCTCCTCAGAGTCTCCTGGCTGGCAGGTGATGACACCGCGCTGGCACCTGGGAAACGTGTCTTTGCAGTTTCTCAGCCACTGAAGGATTGGGACAAAATAAGAGAACATCGGTTAGATTTGGTTTTGTTTAGTTGTATTGATAAATACATAGGTGACCTGACTCCTGACAGGATATGACTACAAACTGCTTATCCTGTTGTTAGTCACCGTAATTCTTCAAGTCAATCAGAAGAGTGTCTTACTGAATAATAATAATAATAATAATAAAAATAATAAAATAATAGGTCACATTTTATTTGAGGGTGTCTTTCAAGACATTCAAGGTCACTTTACAGTAAGCAGATAAGTATTAGAATATATTAGTAATTATGTATTAATTATGTTGTGATATTCTTACTGAGACAGCTGCCTCCTCTTTGGTGTTGTAGGTGTCTAGATATTCCTGGAGTTCCAACACGCTGAACTTCATCTTCTCCAGCAGACCGTAGGACAAGATCTGGACAGAGGAAAAGATCAAACAGGTTCTTATCTAAGGTCCAAAAACACCATCAAACAGGTTCTTATCTAAGGTCCAAAAACACCATCAAATAGGTTCTTATCTAAGGTCCAAAAACACCATCAAATAGGTTCTTATCTAAGGTCCAAAAACACCATCAAATAGGTTCTTATCTAAGGTCCAAAAACACCATCAAACAGGTTCTTATCTAAGGTCCAAAAACACCATCAAACAGGTTCTTATCTAAGGTCCAAAAACACCATCAAATAGGTTCTTATCTAAGGTCCAAAAACACCATCAAATAGGTTCTTATCTAAGGTCCAAAAACACCATCAAATAGGTTCTTATCTAAGGTCCAAAAACACCATCAAATAGGTTCTTATCTAAGGTCCAAAAACACCATCAAATAGGTTCTTATCTAAGGTCCAAAAACACCATCAAATAGGTTCTTATCTAAGGTCCAAAAAACACCATCAAATAGGGTTTGGGTTTTAGACAGTTGCAGTTTCTTGTTCACAGTTTGACGCTTTAACACTTCTCTTCTTTCTTTCAGAATCATAACACCATTTATAGGCCAAGATGCATTACATTTGTAACTAAACTTTGTCTCAGTAGAACATTTATTATTTACATTTGAATGCACAGAAACTCTCTTTCGTCTTCTGTTCTCAATGTTAATGTACAGAACACAGTCATCTCTACGTTAAACATTGTCTCCTGTTTTTGCTGTTGATGTACAGTTACACAGTCATCTCTACGTTAAACATTGTCTCCTGTTTTCACTGTTGATGTACAGTAACAGTCATCTCTGTTAAACATTGTCTCCTGTTTGACTGTTAATGTACAGTTACACAGTCATCTCTACGTTAAACATTGTCTCCTGTTTTCACTGTTGATGTACAGTAACAGTCATCTCTATGTTAAACATTGTCTCCTGTTTTTACTGTTAATGTACAGTAACAGTCATCTCTGTTAAACATTGTCTCCTGTTTTTACTGTTAATGTACAGTAACACAGTTATCTCTTTCTCTGTTAAACATTACCTCCTGTTTTTACTGTTAGCATAGAGTAACACAGTCATCTCTTTGTTAAACATCGTCTCCTGTTTTTACTGTTAGCATAGAGTAACAGCAGTCATCTCTTTGTTAAACATTACCTCCTGTTTTTACTGTTAGTGTAGAGTAACACAGTCATCTCTTTGTTAAACATCGTCTCCTGTTTTTACCGTATCTGCATCGACGTAGAGTGTGGGGCAGTTCGGAGCAGGTGGTCAGCATGTCACTGGACTTGACGAACTTTGACCCTATCCCCCTCAGGCCGTCTCCCTCTGCAGTACGTGGCGGCGTCGCTGGTCAGAGAGCAGAACTTACCCTGAATGTTCTGAGGAGGGGGGGGGGGGCGCAGAGAAAGACAGAGGGAGGGGAGAGGGAGCGAGGGAGGGAGGAGAGGGATAGAGAGAGGGATAGAGGGAGGGGGAGAGGGATAAGAGAGAGGGAGGGGGAGAGGGATAGAGAGAGAGATAGAGGGAGGGGGGAGAGGGGGAGGGAGGGATGGGGAGAGGGATAGAGAGAGGGATAGAGGGATAGACAGAGGGATAGAGGGAGGGGGAGAGGGATAGACAGAGGGAGGGGGAGAGGGATGGAGAGAGAGAGGGATAGAGGGAGGGGGGAGAGGGATAGAGAGGGGAGAGGGAGCGAGGGAGGGAGGAGAGGGATAGAGAGAGGGATAGAGGGAGGGGGGAGAGGGAGCGAGGGAGGGAGGAGAGGGATAGAGAGAGGGAGGGGGAGAGGGAGCGAGGGAGGGAGTGGAGAGGAGAGAGAGAGGGAGGGGGAGAGAGGGAGCGAGGGAGGGAGGAGAGAGGGAGAGAGAGAGAGGGGGAGAGAGGGATAGAGAAGGGGGAGGGGGGAGAGGGAGAGAGAGAGGGGGAGAGAGGGATAGAGAAGGGGGAGGGGGGAGAGGGAGCGAGGGAGGGAGGAGAGGGATAGAGAGAGGGAGGGGGGAGAGGGAGCGAGGGAGGGAGGAGAGGGATAGATAGAGAGAGGGAGGGGGGAGAGGGAGCGAGGGAGGGAGGGAGGGAGGGATAGAGAGAGAGGGATAGAGGGAGGGGGAGAGGGATAGAGAAGGGGAGGGGGGAGAGGGAGCGAGGGAGGGAGGAGAGGGATAGAGAGAGGGAGGGGGGGAGAGGGATAGAGGGAGGGAGGGAGAGAGAGAGGGAGGGGGGAGAGAGAGAGGTAGGGGGGGAGAGGGATAGAGGGAGGGGGGAGAGGGATAGAGGGAGGGAGGGGGGAGAGGGGTAGAGGGAGGGAGGGGGGAGAGGGATGGAGAGAGGGAGGGGGGGAGAGGGATAGAGAGAGGGAGGGGGGAGAGGGATAGAGAGAGGGAGAGAGGGAGGGGGGAGAGGGAGAGGGAGGGGGGAGAGGGAGCGAGTAATAGGTCATGTATTGATGTATTGATGTATTGATTACAGCCTAGCTTATTGACTAGTAATAGGTCATGTATTGATGTATTGATGTATTGATTACAGCCTAACTTATTGACTAGTAATAGGTCATGTATTGATGTATTGATGTATTGATTACAGCCTAACTTATTGACTAGTAATCATGTAGTGATGTATTGATGTATTGGATTACAGCCTAACTTTTTGACTAGTAATAGGTCATGTATTGATGTATTGATGTATTGATTACAGCCTAGCTTATTGACTAGTAATAGGTCATGTATTGATGTATTGATGTATTGATTACAGCCTAGCTTATTGACTAGTAATAGGTCATGTATTGATGTATTGATGTATTGGATTACAGCCTAACTGACTAGTAATAGATCATGTAGTGATGTATTGATGTATTGATTACAGCCTAACTTATTGACTAGTAATAGGTCATGTATTGATGTATTGATTACAGCCTAACTTATTGACTAGTAATAGATCATGTAGTGATGTATTGATGTATTGATTACAGCCTAGCTTATTGACTAGTAATAGGTCATGTATTGATGTATTGATTACAGCCTAGCTTATTGACTAGTAATAGGTCATGTATTGATGTATTGATTACAGCCTAGCTTATTGACTAGTAATAGGTCATGTAATGATGCATTGATGTATTGATTACAACCTAGCTTATTGACTAGTAATAGATCATGTATTGATGTATTGATGTATTGATTACCTGGAACAGCGAGGAGAACACGTGGAAGGTGTAGACAGCCTAACTTATTGATGTATTGATTACCTGGAACAGCGAGGAGAACACGTGGAAGGTGTAGATGGCACACGAGCCGTCCGAGTCCACCACCAGCTGGTTGACATGGCAACGCCACGCCTCCTCCGCGTCGTCACACACCGTGGGCTGGAAGGCTGCCAAGATGGCCGAGAAGAACGGGGAGGGGGGCGGGGGAAAACCCAGGTCCTCCAGGTCGTCCACGTCGTCGCGGAGACTGTCGCCACGGAAACAGGGGTAGAGGCGGGGACGGGGGGTGGGGGGGGTGGGTTATTAGCAGAGATGCTCAGAGACAGTTCAGAGCATAGAAAAACAGAGTTTAAGTTTACGAGATCAAACGGGTAAGAGGCTGAAGTGGTAGAGCGGGCTTGAAGCTTGCTGACACACACT
>JAPMUY010000929.1:0-16719 GCA_026901105.3 Galaxias olidus
AACAGGTACTCACCCAAGTCTTCAGTTCAGATTGTGGTATAGGTGGTTGTATTCAGGTTTGAGGGAATAAACATAAAATCAAAACAGTCATCAAAACCTTTTAAGGGGAACATGAAATACAAATATAGACTAAAACATAAAATCAACCTCATCATTTTCTCAACGAAACATGTGATGCATTGATTTAAAAAAAGCAAACATATTTCTTCATAAGTGTTCATAAATTATCTTCCATTGTCTGTTGTATTTTAAGTTATAAGTTATATTACGTTATCAATCTACAGCCACAACTGATTAAATAAATTGCTGTAATTGGATGGTGAGACTGTAGATTTAAAAACCTTTCTTCAGTAAAATTCACATCTTCACTGTTTCTTCCCTATAGATTCCCATCCCCCTGTTGAACCAGAAGGAGTGACCCACCTCCTCACCACCACTTCCCCCACACTTACACTGCACTTTGACATTGTGTACAGTGTGTCTGCTGGGATGCTTTATTTACTAAATTAAACTTTATTGTATCGTGATGTTTTTTTTATTATTCAAGCTTCAAGATAAATTCCTAAGCACCAGTGTTACTATGGCAATACACATCTCGTTCCGAGCATAAAATATCCTCAATCATCTCGTGATAGTGAGTGTTAATTCAGTTCTGTGCTTGGCCCACTTCTATTCACCATTCATATTAACAACTTAGCTAAAGATGTGACGGATACTAATTTTATTACTAATTTATTACTAATTTACTAATTATGCTGATGACACTGTTTATTGGCGTGTGTCAACCCCTTCTGAAGCCGTTTAGCTTGCAAAGTGCTTTACATGTTATCCAGAATACCCTTGCTAAATTGAAGCTCGTTATCAATGCTGATAAGACCAAGCTCATGTGGTTTTCAAAAGCAAATAGTAAGCCACAATATATCCCTTCAGTGGTCCCTCTTTAGGGCAGGGCAATTGAGAGGGTTAATTCTTACAAATATCTGGGCATTATGTTACACAATTCTCTTACTTTTAAGCCACATTCAGTACTTGGTGAAAAAACTGAGGCCTAAGTTACGTTTTTATCTCAAGAAGATGTGTTTTTCTTTTGAAATGAAAAACAAATATGTTGCTGATACATTTTTACCTGTGTTGGATTATGGGGATTTTTTGTATATACATGCCACTGCACAGGCTCTGCATTTGATTGACACAGCATTTAATGATTCCTTTAGATTTATCACAAGGTGTAAAGCCTGGACTCACCACTGTGAGCTTTACTCCCGGGTAGGATGGCCTTATCTGGCGAACCGCAGGCAAACACACTGGTAAACTTTTATAGACAAGGCAATTCTTGGTCTGCTCCCATCCTATCTAAGTTGTAACATGTCACAGAAGAGTGCTGGACAGAACTCATTGCGATGGAATTACTTTTACACATTGTCAGCACACAATGTGCGTACAGTGAGGGGGAAAAGGGCCTTTATGTTTTGTGTACCCTCAGACTGGAATATGTTGCAATTTTGTTTTTAAATGAATGATTTGATTTCTCTTCCTGCTTTGAAATCCATTTTAAATGACCGGGAGAGTGAATCATTAGGGTGTAAATGTTTTAATTGAACATTTTGGACATATGGCTTGTACTAGTTCATTGTACACTGTGCTGGTTCATTGGTTATTTAATGTAGTGTTGTGGTTTTTGTGTGTCTGTTTTTGTAATCACTTAATTTACTCTGTGCTGCCTATCTTGGTCAGGACACCCTTGTAAAAGAGATTTTTAATCTCATTGGAATCTTTCTAAATAAAGCTTAAATAATAATAATAATAATAATAATAATAATAATAATAATAATAATAATAACAATAATAATAAACAGGTACTCACCCCAGCCTTCAGTTCAGATTGTTGTATTGAGTGTAGCCGGAGTAAACAAACACAATGAAAACAGGAGTTAGCAAAACATTTTAAGGAGAAGGTTCTGTATAAATATACGATGTTAAAACACTGTGTCATGTAAATGTTAAGGGAAAGGTAGAGTTTAATCCAGGTGAAGATTAGTAATCATGTGCTGTAACTCTACACCACTTACCCAGGCTGCTCAGTAGTGTCACAGCCTTCTCCTGCTCCTGTTCTCCATGGATGACCTGACAGATGTACACTCCTCTGTCTGACTCTCTGAAGTCTCTCAGTCTCAGAGACACGTTGCCTCTCTCCAGCTCCTGGGTGACCAGACTCAGTCTGTCCTCATAGCCCCTCCCCTCTATCACCTGACCATTCTTATACAGGTAAACACACTCTTTCCTCTCAAACCACCTGATTGTCATGGCAACAGCACTGGTCTCAGGAGATAGGTGACAGGGGAGGGTCACCTGGTCTCCACAATCAGCCCTCACACATTCTGTAGTGGTGAGTTTAAATTCTCCTGTAATGGTGGAGAGGAAACCACATTATCTTCTCAAACAAAAACTTAGGAACAAACCAACAACAACACAGAGATGTGCATTGTTTTAGTCAAACAAGATGGACACACAAACACTAAACAACTTAAATGGCATAATCACTTAATAGGTCCGAGGTCATTATTGATGAGTTAAGTGGCTTTTTCAGATGAGCAAAGCAATGAGTTATCGTCTTTTAGCTTTATTTCCTTCTTTTTTTTTTCTTTTTTTTTTCTTGTGTAAAACCGTTCATTCTAAACCAGAAACCATCAATGGTTTTCCAAAGAATAGCCCAATGCTTTCTGCTAAAATGTGTTTCAGGTATCACTATTAGTACCTTATTATGAATGTAATCAATATGAACTGTTGTGTATTGATGTGTCACTAGAGCTGGAGAGTCCCTGAGTGACCTGTTCACCCATCAACGGGTTTGGAACCCGAGGTGAACTTTGACCCATCAGCAGTACAGTGTAGTACTATGGTGTACCTGGGCATACCGATCAAGATAATACACACAGAGCTGTTGAAGGTTGGAAACTACAGCTGTTTGTGTCTGGGCGAGAGTTTACTACAATGAGCTAAACTAACAGATTTTCCACACACTAAACTTATTATCACCAAAAAAAAAGAGGCTTCAAAACAGAATAAGTCAATGTAATGTAATAATGTACAGTGTGTATTATGCACTCTGTGTTCATACGTGATATGAGATGATATGATATGATTATACATAGTTACTCACTCTGAACTCTGGACCCTGCCATCTTTTCTGCAGAAAGAAGCCCAGGAAATCAGAAGCAATTGGTTTGACACAAATCCTTTAAATGTCTCAAGTAGATATATAAATGTCTAAAGGTATGTTGTTTTATTCTATTGTCTGCATTGCTCTTAAATCAAAAGTGTTGAGTGACAGTGTTTAAGTCCTGATAACATTAGTCAGGTAATAAAAATACAGTTATTTACCTCAGTAGACTTTATATCCACTACTTCAGAAAACAAATCCAGTTTAAATCCAAAGCCCAATGTCTGCACAGTACATCTGATCTATTCTAATATCATCTGTGATATTAAAATACAAACTGCAATTCAATGCTGAGACATTTCAAATGAATCCGTTCGCTAACTTTTTCACTTTCTTCAGCTGACCTTTCTCTAATCGTTCTCTCCTCCCACCAATTAAAGATCCAGAGACCGGAGCAATAAACTGTTACTCATCAACTATGTTTTTTTTCAACCACTGGTTGTCAGAGACAGACAATGTCTGCCAATTCCACTCACCACTGCAGGACGACTGTACGGTTCATCTAAAGGCTCTGTTACACAAGGGACGTGCCCCATACACATGACATTTAAAGTGTTTTATAATAAAGCTGTATTCATAACTTTTCACCTTGAATACAGAGTTGCAAAGCAGATGTAGTCTTCCTATCAGCCCCAACTCTGAACACTCCCACCCCCCTAACAGAGCCAGTCTCATTCTGATCTCTTCCTGTCTCTCCTAGTCTCTGTCTCATTCTGACATCTCCCTGTCTCTCCTAGTCTCAGTCTCATTCTGATCTCTTCCTGTCTCTCCTAGTCTCTGTCTCATTCTGATCTCTTCCTGTCTCTCCTAGTCTCTCTCATTCTGACCTCTTCCTGTCTCTCTAGTTTCTGTCTCATTCTGATCTCTTCCTGTCTCTCCTAGTCTCTGCCTCATTCTGATCTCTCCCTGTCTCTCCTAGTCTCTGCCTCATTCTGATCTCTTCCTGTCTCTCTAGTTTCTGTCTCATTCTGATCTCTTCCTGTCTCTCCTAGTCTCTCTCTCATTCTGATCTCTTCCTGTCTCTCCTAGTCTCTCTCATTCTGATCTCTTCCAGTCTCTCTAGTCCTTGTCTCATTCTGATCTCTTCCTGTCTCTCCTAGTCTCTCTCTCATTCTGATCTCTTCCAGTCTCTCTAGTCTCTGTCTCATTCTGATCTCTTCCTGTCTCTCTAGTCTCTCTCTCATTCTGATCTCTTCCTGTCTCTCTCTAGTCTCTGTCTCATTCTGATCTCTCCCTGTCTCTCCTAGTCTCTGTCTCATTCTGATCTCTTCCTGTCTCTCCTAGTCTCTGTCTCATTCTGATCTCTTCCTGTCTCTCCTAGTCTCTCTCTCATTCTGATCTCTTCCTGTCTCTCTAGTCTCTGTCTCATTCTGATCTCTTCCTGTCTCTCCTAGTCTGTCTCATTCTGATCTCTCCCTGTCCTCCCTCTGTTCCTCTGTCTCCTGTCTGTTCCTGTGTCTGATTGGCTCAGCATGAAGAGAGTGGGACTGGACCTCACTAGACTGAGACAGACAGGGTTATGGACACAAACTCTATACAGAGCAACCTTCTCACTGATTTAACAGAGCAGTACATTGATTGATTAATAGCCCCTCCAGTTATGAAAGCTTATTAGTTGATTACACTCAGACATGTCATTGAAATGAATCATTATTAAAAGAAAAGTACAGTGTCAGACTTAAGCAGTGGTTTCTATGGCCATTCCAACAGATTAAACAGTTGCTGTTGCTACATTGGATGTCAGTGTCTCTAGGTCATACATTACATTAGTAGGTAATGTATTGCAGCCACAGGACATAATTACTGATGATCTATCATAGAACCCTATTGACACTGAGCATTAACCACTCTGTAACGGTAAGCCACTTAGCTACATGCAGTGTTTATATTACTGCAGAGAGCAGCAGAGCTCCAGTGTGTGGCTCTAAAAAAGGACTGCACTTCCCATCAGCCCCATCAACTAAACTATTTGGCATTAGCCTGTCTTTAAGTTGCTTTAGTGAAGAAGGGTTCCATCTTTCATGTTTCTTCCATTATAGAAAAACGTATTAGACATGACACAGTTAAACAGCATTTTTTTTATTACACAATTTTGCTTAAAGCCAATATACACAAATATTTCTTAAAGCTTATCAAAACAAATACTTAAAAGAATATTTAAAATTTTTGGAAACCTGAACCTGATTTCAGTTTCACAAACTTAAAGGATTTTGAAATCTGAAGAATAGAAACTTCAGCCCACCTTACAAACTGCTGAGGTGATGATGTGTGGACATGTCCTTTGTCTTACTGACTGCTGAGGTGATGATGTGGACATGTCCTTTGTCTCTACAGTGGACACCTTACTGACTGCTGAGGTGATGATGTTTGGACATGTCCTTTGTCTCTACAGTGGACACCTTACTGACTGCTGAGGTGATGATGTTTGGACATGTCCTTTGTCTCTACAGTGGACACCTTACTGACTGCTGAGGTGATGATGTGGACATGTCCTTTGTCTCTACAGTGGACACCTTACTGACTGCTGAGGTGATGTGTGGACATGTCCTTCGTCTCTACAGAGGACACCTTACTGACTGCTGAGGTGATGATGTGGACATGTCCTTCGTCACTACAGAGGACACCTTACTGGCTGCTGAGGTGATGTGTGTACATGTCCTTTGTCTCTACAGTGGACACCTTACTGACTGCTGAGGTGATGATGTGGACATGTCCTTTGTCTCTACAGTGGACACCTTACTGACTGCTGAGGTGATGTGTGGACATGTCCTTTGTCTTTACAGTGGACACCTAACTGACTGCTGAGGTGATGTGTGGACATGTCCTTTGTCTCTACAGTGGACACCTTACTGACTGCTGAGGTGATGATGTGGACATGTCCTTTGTCTTACTGACCGCTGAGGTGATGATGTGTGGACATGTCCTTTGTCTCCATGTCCCACTCTGTCCATTTCCTGTCCTCCCAAGTCTCTGTTCCTCTGTCTCCTTCCTGGTCCTGTGGTTGGATGGCTCAGCATCAACTGTGGAAGTTGACCAATGAAGAGAGAGTAGAGTGGGATTCAACCTCCCTAGACTGACCCAGACATGTTCCCTAATGGGAAGTCACACCACTTCCTTTATTGGAGATTAATTTCAGTTCTATGAACGAGCTGTGTGTAATTAAATAGATGTATTGTTAATGCAAAACCTGTACCGTACAGTATGTCAAAAATAACATTTGAAATCTCATTATATATTTATCATAAGTCATTTAACAGATTCTACAGTTCTCTCTGGAATTCTCAAACAATTATCAAATATATTTGCACGCGGTGAAAAATACATATCTTGATTTTGAACAAACACTGTAGTGTAAATGACAGTAACTTATACGTCCTGAATGTAATTGAACAGAGTGTACTGACCCACCACCTGAAGCAGCAAACAGTCCACCATCTCTAGACCAGCTGCAGTTAACCTCTCAGCCTAATGCCTGTGTGGAGGAGGGTAGGGCTGTTACGTTCATTCAACATTCATATCCATTCTTATCTAGAGAACAAAGGGAGCTCATAGCTGCTTTATTATTATTATTTAAGTGTCTTCAACCCACATGAGACGCCAAGCTCAAATATGAGGCTACAACCAAAGACTCAGATATAGCTTTTTTTAAAGCGGGTTTCATATCTGATATGACTAATTAAACACTTAAAGTCCTCCTCATGAGGAACTAAATCTCTCCATGTAGGAGGCCAGTTTGGATTGTACTGCCACCAAAGGAAACTAAAAACCCTAAAGGAGGACAGAGTTTGTTGGAGCACACGTGGGCAACGGAAAGGCCATGTTTATAATGAGAGATCACAACAGTACTACAGAAAACTGCTTTTAATATTTCAGTCATTTATTAATAACGTGGTCAAAAAAAAATAAAAAAACATATTAACAAAATCACATTTTATACATAAACGGAACATTTTAAGAAAGTAATTGGGACGAATATAAACGGATTTGGAGAAAGTGAAGCCTACTTAAATATAATCAACTCTTTCTCTGTGTACTGGTTCCCCTCCACTTTGTCTCTGTACCTGTGGACTGCTTTTTGTGCTGGCTTCATAAACCTCATCTAAACATTTTACACTCAGTTCCTTTATTCTTTGTAGCAATCTGTCTAAATCCCTGTCTCTCTCTTTGATCTGTCTGTCCTTGTCCTCCATTCCTCTCAGCTCTATTAGTTTCTGTATCAATACTTCTACATCTCCTTCTAACCCTGTCACCTGTCTGTCTCTCTCCTCTAACTGTCTGTCTCTCTCTTTGATCTGTCTGTCCTTGTCCTCCATTTGTCTGCTGAAGTCTCTCTTCATCTTGCTCTGTGAGATCATGATGTTCCTCTGTAGTTCAGGTAGGAGCACCTTCATCAGGTTTCTCTCTGCTTCAACTCTGGCCTCTCCTTCATAGTTCTCCCTCATCTCCTCCATCTCCTGTCTGTGTCTCTCCTCCCTCTCTGTTCTTTCTCTTATCCTCTTCTCTCCAGCTTTCTCCAGCTTTTTCTCCAGCTCTTCTCTTTCTCTGTTTCGCTTGTCAGCTCCTTCTCCAGCTCTTTTTTCTTCTCCTCATCCCTCTCTTCTTTCATCTGTCTCTCCAGTTCAGTTGTTCGATCTCTTAACAGTAAGATTTCCTCCTCATGTTCCTGAACAATCCCTTAAATCTGCTGTAGGTCCTGCTCAAGTCTCTCTTTCATCACCTTCTCCTCCCTCTGATTCCTCTCCTTCCTCTCCATGTGAATCTTTCTCTTCATCTCTCTGGCTTGTGTCTCTGCCTCCTGGTAGCTCTGAGTGCTGTAGAAGCTCTCTGTGTTTCCTGACACCATCTCCTCTATTCTTCCATTCACTCACTTGTGTGTTCAGGCCATGATACAAGGTAAGGTTCAGATATTAGCGGCGATAACCACACGATTTGATGAGATTATTCTAAGTACAACTGAGATAAAAGCAGGTCCTAAAATGGAACCTGTGCAATGTGTTTACCTACAAAAAGAAGTGTTAGAAAGCAGCTGAGAACACTACAATTCCCAAAACAAAAATCCAAGAAGATGGACTCCTCCTAAACCAGTCCAACACTCCCAGCAGTGACCTTTGAACTCTGGTCTCTCTGACCCCTGTCTCCTCCAACATTAGCTGGGCATCATTGAGATGTTTGTTCTGCTGTCTCAGTGTCTCTATCTCTCTATCCCTGACTGCTAGCTGTCTATCAAACATCATCTCCCTCTCAGACTTCAAGATCTGGAGGTTTTTCTGTAACGCTGGAAGGATGACCTTCATCAGGTTTCTCTCTGCTTCAACTCTGGCCTCTTCTTCAGATCTTTCTCTGACTTTGGTTATTTATTGACTGTATTTCTCTTTCAGCTCCTGTTTCTCATTTTCAAACTTTTCACTGAAGACCTCAATATCTCTCTCCCTCTCTTTCCTTTGACTGATTTCCATCTCTAGTTTCCTCTCTAACTCTTCTTTCTTCTTGCTATCCTTCTCCTCCTCCAACTCTTTCTCCAGGGCTTTTATTTTATTACTGAGTCTGTCAACATTTTCCTTCAACTCTTGAATGACTATTTCTTTCTCCTTCAGACATTCTTGCTGCTTTTCAAGTCTCTCTTTTATCCCCCTCTCCTCCCTCTGTTTCTTCTCCTCTATCTCCCTCTGTTTAACTCCCTTCATCTCTCTGACCTGGGTCTCCGCTGCCTGGTAGGTCTGAGTGCTGTAGAAGCTCTCTGTGTTTCCTGACACCATCTCCTCTATCTGGTCCAGCAGCTCTGAGACCTGAGTACCTTGGGACCTGTCCTTAATGTTGAGGACATGGTACCTGTTCCCACATTTCTCTACAAGCTGCTGGAGGTCTGGACTCCCTGCTTGGAGAAACTCCTCAATGCTCTGCTCTGTCAGACTGTCAGCATGGGTGAATAGAATGACAGTGTGTCCCCAACAACCCTCTCCAAACATCTCCTCCATTCTCTCCATCATCCCACTCTCCTCCTCCTCCTCCTCCTCCTCCTCGGAGGGCTCCACTGGTATGACCAGGAGGAAGGTGTGGGGTCCCGGGGCAGACAGACGGACACAGAGCCCCACATCCTGTCTCATCTCCTCCACAGAGAGTCCAGGGCAGAACCAGTCTGGAGTGTCCACCAGCACCAGCCGTCTTCCAAACACGTCCCCCTCTCTCCTCCTACTCCTCTGGCTCTCTGCAGAGGGGCTGGCCTGGGCCCCAAACTCCTCTCTGTCCAGGATGGTGTTTCCTGCTGCACTCCTCCCAGCTCCAGTCCTCCCCAGCAGCACCAGTCTCAGCTCAGACACACTGGGAGACACTGGGGAGTCTGGAGTGCTGCTCTCTGCTCCCACTGCAACACAACACACTGGTCAGAGACTAACAAGGAGATGGCCATACATTCATCTTAATACAAATCCATGTTACTGGAAAAACTCAATGTCCTTTACAGTTAAGACACATCCATGATGGATGTTTGGGAAAAGTAATTCAAACAAAAGGAACCTGCAAAGATTTTAATGATTCCTCATAGGTTAAATAATTCTAGCATTAGTTTATCCTCCTCAGTGGTAGTGTGGACTCTGGATCTGGACTCTCTGCTCCCACTACAACACAGGGAATCAGTTCAACAACAGGACATGTCCCATTGGTAGAGAAGAAGACTTGATAAATGTAACAGGTAACAGAGACTTGATAAATGTAACAAGTAACAGAGACTTAATAAGTGTAACAGGTAACAGAGACTTGATAAATGTAACAAGACTTGATAAATGTAACAAGTAACAGAGACTTGATAAATGTAACAAGTAACAGAGACTTGATAAATGTAACAAGTAACAGAGACTTGATAAATGTAACAAGTAACAGAGACTTGATAAATGTAACAAGTAACAGAGACTTGATAAATGTAACAAGTAACAGAGACTTGATAAATGTATAGAACAACATGAGGAATAGACATCACACATACGCTGATGGAAAACACATAGATGTTAAAGCTAAGAGCTGCTGTGCCTTCTTCTGATTGGTAGAGGTACCTTAACTCTCCCTGAAACCCAAATATACACATATCATACCATATACTATATGTCTAAGAGATAGAACACAAATTGTAGGAATTCAAAGCAGTCAGTGTGTGTGTGTGCAGTAACTTGAAGTTCAGCCTCTGTTATATTGTTAACAGACATTTCTCATTGGTACTAACCTGCACTTTTGAATGTGTGTGTGTGTGTGTGTGTGTGTGTGTGTGTGTGTGTGTGTGTGTGTGTGTGTGTGTGTGTGTGTGTGTGTGTGTGTGTGTGTGTGATCTGTTGAGAGTCAACAGAGTCCTCTCCTTTAATAGTTTGTCTTTCTCTTCTAGTTGTTGTTTCAGCTCTTCTACTTGTTGACTCACACCCCCTATTCTACGGTCTCTGTGTGTGTGTGTGTGTGTGTGTGTGTGTTCAGTGATCTTCTGTCTCTTCTATCATCTTTTCTTTCTCTTCTAGTTGTTGTTTCAGCTCTTCTACTTGTTGACTCATTCCTCCTATTCTATGGTCTCTCTCCTCGAGTTGGACTGTGAGGTTCGCTAGCTGGTTGTTCTGCTCCTGCAGGGTCTTCCTCAGTGACTGCAGCTCTTCATTTCTCTCCAGTAATCTTGTCTCCTCTTCCTCTAGTTGTCTGTCCTTCACTTCTACTTCCTGTTTCATCTCTGTGAGTTCTCCATCTTTAACCTGCAGCTGCTCGTCTTTATTATGTAGCAGTTTGTTTCTCTCCTCTAATAGTTTGTTTTTCTCTTTTAATCCAGTGTTCTTCTCCTCTAAGAGTTTGTCTCTCTCTTTTAATCCAGTGTTCTTCTCCTCTAAGAGTTTGTTTTTCTCTTTAATCAGTGTCTTGTTAAAGAGTTTGGTCTCTCTTTTAATGTGTTCTGTCTCCTGTAAGAGTTTGTTTTTCTCTTTTAATTACAGTGTCTCCTCACTTTGTTTTCTTAATACAGTTTGTATCTTCTAAGAGATCTCTAATACAGTGTTCTCTCTAATAGTTTGTTTCTCTTTTAATACAGTGTGTGTGTCTCTGAGTGTTCTTCTCCTCTAGTTCAGCTGCAGTTTGTATGGTTCTTGTCCTGCAGGTCTTTCCTCAGTGTCTCCAGTTCTCCTCTAGTCTTCTCCATCTCTTTGGTGATGTTCTCTAGTAGTAGATCTATATTTTTCATCTCTTTGGTAATGTTCTCTAGTAGTAGATCTTTCTTCTTCATCTCTTTGGTGATGGTTTCTAGTAGTAGATCTTTCTTCTCCATATCTTTGGTGACGTTCTCTAGTAGTATATCTTTAATCTCGATCTCTTTGGTGATGTTCTCTTGTAGCTGATCTTTCTTCTTCATCTCTTTGGTGTTGTTCTCTAGTAGTAGATCTTTCTTCTCCATCTCTTTAGTGATGTTCTCTAGTAGTAGATCTTTATTCTTCATCTCTTTGGTGTTGTTCTCTAGTAGTAGATCTTTATTCTTCATCTCTTTAGAGATGTTTTCTAGTAGTAGATCTTTCTTCTTCATCTCCTCCTGTTGTTCCTCATTCTTCCTCTTTTCCATTACCATCTCTGTAACAGTTGACACCATGACGGTTGGGATTGAAACATTTCATTAATAGATGGTCTCTAACACATCCTAAAAGAGTGACACATGTAGTTTCAATGTTGCATGTTTAAATTACGTATAATAACAATACTACTCTGTCTTATTTAAGCTCTGCGATAACGTTTCCTTAATTATTAAAACTCCAATGTCCATGTGGATAAAAATTTATTAAAGTATAAATCCAATAGTTGAAAGTTGGCAGTAATGCAGTAATGGCTATAATGTAATGTTTTACTTGTTAGGCACCAATAAAGGACATTTTAAACTACAGAGAATGCCCCATGAGACAGAGGGATTGTCTTAGAAATGCTGATATTTTATGCTTGACTGGTTTGAAGCTGAAGCTGACTGTTTGTGGAGAGAAGGATAAGGAAGGATGGAGTTTGTGGCTCCTGATAACAGAGACAGATGATGTTGATGACTAACATTTAAGAACTTTGTTCCCTTCAAAGATATTATTATATATATGTAACATTCATACTGTATTTATATATGGCCTTGTTAAATAGTTGATGGTCCATTTAATAACAAAGACAGCTACTGTGGATGACTAACAGGTAATAACTTTGTTCCTTATGAAGTTAATATTTGTAAATAGAAAACACCCTCATACTTAATTATGTGTGGCCTTGTTAAATAGTTGATATGTGTTTAACCTGGTATTAGAGGGTAACAGATTCATCAGAGTACTAACCAGTCTTCAGGGCTGATAGTTCATTCCTCAGTCTCTCCACTTCAGTCTTCAGATCACTCAACTCTAATGTGGAGCTCTTCAGTTTGCTCTCTGTCTCCTGTAGTTCTGTTTCTCTCTTTTTCAGTGTGGAATCTTTCTCCTTCAGCTCCAGTTCAGATGATGTCAGTATTTTCTTAACCACTATGAATTCTACAAAGTTGAACACATAAGCACAAATTCCTTCTTCAAGCAATTCAAACTCACTAAGGTTATGAGCAAAACATATCCTCACTGAAAAAAAAAACCTTTTCATTCAATCAAACAAACAGATCAGTACACTGTCATTCACAACAAACTCCTATACTTGTGGATGTACATGAATATAACCTATTCCTTCATTGATTTAGTTGTCTTCATCTCAACCATCATGATACTGTAAGTAAAACATTACTCAAATGATTCACAGATACAGTAGTGTGTAAACGTTTTAGGCAGGTGTGAAAAAATTGTAAAGTAACAATGCTTTCAAAAATAAAACTGTTAACAGTTTATTTGTATCAATCAACAAAATGAAAAGTGAGTGAACAGAAGAAAATATTCAATATTTGGTGTGACCACCCTTTGCTTCAAAATGCATACATTTTTCTAGGTTTACGTGCAAATGGAAGAATTGCGGCCAAAAAGCCAACCCCCGACATGTAAACAAGGCCTAGCGACTCAACTATGCACAAAACACAGGAACTGTGGAAAAGGCAGCAGGTTCTCTGGAACGATAAGTCAAAATATGAAATATTTGGCTGTAGCAGAAGGCAGTTTGTTCACCAAAGGTCTGGAGAGCAGCACAACAATGAGAGTCTGCAGGCCACAGTGAAGCATGGTGGAGGTTCCTTGCAAGATTGGGGATTTGGCCAGAATGAATGGTTCCCTCAATGCTGGGTACAGGCAGATACCTATCCATCATGTAATACCATCAGGGAGGCACCTGATTGGCCCCAGATGTATTTTTCAGTATGAAAACAAACCCAAACATACAGCCAATGTCATGAAGAACTATATTTATCTTAGAGAAGAACAAGGAGTCGTGGGAGTGATGGTATGACCCCCACAGAGCCCTGACCTCAACATCCTCAGTCTGTCTGGGATTACATGAAGAGACAGAAGCATTTGAGGCTGCCTAAATCCACAGAAGAACTGTGGTTAGTTCTCCAAAATGTTTGGAACAACATACCTGCAAAGTTCCTTAAATATCTGTGAGCAAGTGTACCCAGAAGAATTGATGCTGTTGTTACGTGCCTTGCCGTGTTCTCTCCTCTGTCTCTTACATCTCCAGCCACTGGTCTCAAAGAGGGATCCTCCTTCCATCTGCCCAGGTGCTCGTCTGTGATTGGTCCATCGATGATCTGGTCATGCCTACCTGTCATCCAGTCCACCAATCATCCGTCTCACTACACCCTATATTACCTGTTGTGTTGAGTGAAAATATAGTCTACTCTGTAAAGGGGACGGTGTGTGTGGCTGAGCAATGATGCAGTTTGTCTCTCTGTGATAACCAATCCCAGTACCAGTACCCTTGTGTGTGTGGGTGTGGGTGTGTGTGTGTGTGTTTGTGTGTGTGTGTGTGTGTGTGTGTGTGTGTGTGTGTGTGTGTGTGTGTGTGTTTGTAGTGGCAGAGGGTGAGGGGAGGTTGGAACAGTTAAGGGGCCCAGTCATTTCCACCCACATAGTTTGCGTGTTTGGATGCATACGAGCAAGAGAGAAAGAGAGACAGAGAAAGCGAAAGAAAGAGAATAAATGTTATGTACACTATATCACTATATATACTGTAGTGTGTGAGTGTGCGTGTGTGTGTGTGAGTGTGAGTGTGAGTGTGTGTGAGTGTGAGTGTGTGTGTGTGAGTGTGAGTGTGAGTGTGAGTGTGTGTGTGTGTGTGTGTGTGTGTGTGTGTGTGTGTGTGTGTGTGTGTGTGTTGGCAGAGGGTGAGGGTAGCTTGGATCAGGTAAGGGGTCCAGTCATTTCCACCCACATAGTTTCCCTCTGTTAGTACATTAGGATCGGAGTGGATGCCACCTCCTGTACTTTCATATTAGATTGAATACGTAGTCAGGCAGGGTTTGTGTTTCTGTTTTCATTTGGAGCTACTATTCGGAGATTTAGATTTGTTTTATTCTACTTGGTTCTCTGATTTGGCTCGCTGGCGTTCCGTCTCCCCTCTCCAATTGTTGTAAATACTGAATACTTGTTCACCTTGATTGACACCTCAGCTCCTATAAAGCACTTGTTACTTTACCTCGCCTTGTTTTGCTCTTTCACCTCAAGTTACAGAATATATATATATATATATATACATAGCAGTCACATGTGTTAGTCTTCCAATGTCCTGTTTTATTTAAACATAATTGGGGACATAACAGCTGTTTTGAAGGCAAAGGGAGGTCACAGCCAATTATGATGCGATTTAGGTCTTTCTTCTGTTCACTTACGTTGCATTTTGCTATTTAATAAAAATAATAAAAATTTAATTTTTTGAAAGCATTCTTACTTCACAGCATTTTTCACACCTGCCTAAAACCTTTGCACAGTAACGTAATGTAAGATGTTTGTGTTACTAGAAGTTAACTGATGAATGTATCTTCCAGTCTTACACTTACCAAGGAGGTCAGCTGATCTGGTTCTCTGCTGCTTCTCCTCCACTGTCTCCATTTCTAAGTACAGTGATGCTGAAAAAAATGGAGAGGGAAAACAGATTTTTGGACTTTGTTAATTTAATTTTAGGATTATAATCTGGACGTTATTTTATCTGCAGCCTGTTTAGAGAGCTCTGGGATGTGGACAGTTAAAACTACCTAAACGAACTCAAACAGGAGTGCATGTCAGTGAACCAGCAGGGTCCTGAGTAGGACATTATGTAGAGATGTGATGTTCTTCCAGGCATACAGCTGTTATTGGCTATAGATGGAGTTTTATAAGCCCTAAGTAGACTTTGGGAACCATTCTCAAGGCTTAGGCTGGGAGAGCTGCCATTACATTCCCTGGCACCTTCTAACTCACCCCTCTGCCTCTTTTTCCCCGAGGGGAAGCTCGGATGCTCGCCACCAAGTTGAAGACCCCGGTGCGGGAAGTAGTTTGTTTCATTATTGCTCCCCCTCCCTTTTCTCCACCATTTTCTATCATTGAAAACAGGTTGTTCATCCTTACCCTGCTCTCCTGGTATTCCTCTGTTCAGTCCCAAAAACCCTCCCCTACACAGCAAAACTTGCCAGAGTTAACCTTCTGTAAAATCTAAATCACCACAACTGTTCTCAAACCTATAGAAAGGTAGAAACATCATCCTGTTGAAGCAGAAGGAGTGACCCACTTCCTCACCACTACTTCCCCCACACTTACACTGCACTTTAATAGTGTGTAGAGTGTGTCTGCTGGGATGTTTTAGTGAATCATTTTCTATTGTTGATATTTTAACTAAGTTGTATCGCCAAGATAAATTCCTAAGCACTAGTTCCACAATCGCAATATACATTTTAGATTCTGAACATAAAATAGACTTATAACCTCTGATGTACTGATATAGTTAGAGTGTTAAGGCAGTAGGCTATGTAGAGTAAACAGATACTCACCCCATTCTTCAGTTCAGATTGTTGTGTCAGTGGTTTTATTCAGGGGGTGGGGATGAGGGAGTAAACAGACAGAATCATAACAGAGCAGTTAGTAAAACCTTTTAAGGAGAACTTTGTATAAAGACTGCAAAATCAAATCCTTTCTTTAATGAATTAATAATTAAAGAAAATGCCAAAGGATTCATTTGTTCTATCTAACATATTCCTGTTGCTGATGAATCATAACTGTCCATCTATTACAATATACTCCTTGGTGGTCTGTAATACTCCTGTCTGTTGTCTTGTTTAGAGACATTCACAACAGAATGGACTGTAACCTTGGACTCCACCTCAGCATCAGTATACAACACTGTAGTTTAGGACTGTTGTTTACTGTGGACAAGTGGTTTGCTCTGTTACAGACACAAACCTCATCCTAATAATACAGCTGACCACTGGACTGGTATTTAAGTAAACCATAATTAACTCATTTAAATCACAGACTGGTGTGGTGTTCAACATGTTTATTAAAAATGGCGAGTTTCATCTACATACCAATATCATTTAGGTAGAAATTATTATTATATTATTTTAGTGAGGATGTCAAACACTAACC
>JAPMUY010000930.1:0-164534 GCA_026901105.3 Galaxias olidus
TTGGAGTGTGTGTGTGTGTGTGTGTGTGTGTGTGTGTGGTGTGGGGGTGTGGGGGTGTGTGTGTGTGTGGGTGTGTGTGTGTGTAGGTGTTTGTGTGTTTAGGTGTGTGGGTGTGCGTGCCTATGTGTGTGTGTGTGTGTGTATGTGTGTGTGTGTGTGGCGGTGCCGGAGCTGGCACGGCCGGGCGGATTATCACCTTGCAGGCTATCAGCATGTCGGGAGACGGCTTTGCGGCTCAGGTTGGCCGTGGCGATCACGTCCTCCTGCCGCGTGGAGTTGCCCGCCGCCACCGCTTGGCCGGTCGCCGTGGGTGATGCCCTTGGCTGCGGCGGATGAACTCGGGGGTGGTGGACTTGTCTGGGACGTCCTCTTGGACTGGAACACCTGGGAGCAGTGGGCGGCGTTACTAACCTCCAAACATGGGTAGAGACCTGAGGTAGGATAGAATTGTGGTAGAAACTGGACTGGACTGGGACTGGACAGCACAGAGCTGGCCAAGTCACTTATCCACTTTAGTAAATAAACCTGTGCAGTGAGCAGATATTGTATGGTCCGGCACAGTACAGGCCCAGACCATCTTTTCTTGCGTGTGATTGTTAGCAATGTGACAGTCCAATTTTCCCACACACAGTAGTTACAGATGCCGGGGCTTAAACTCCCATTATTACAACGCGATACCAAATTAAACTAGACATACAGTAACTGGCCTTTGGAAAATATGCAGCGGGAGCGTAAATTATTTCAACCCGTTTGCTAAAGGAAGTGTATCTATCTGCGGCGCAAGAGGCCAGGGGAGCCATAGATTTGTCGGGGACGAACGTCAGCAGACGGTTTACCCGGGCCACTGTCCTGGTAAACAGAGCACAGCCCTCCACAATGCTATCGATGCCGGTGTAATTGGAAGCTAAGTGGGCTGTGTTTGATTTGGACCAGGGTAAATAGCTGGCTCCGGTCCTGGGGGGGTCCTGATAAGGCAAAAGCTGTAAATCACAGGCCAAACAAAACCCACGAGAGTATCTGCCCTCCATCCCCCTAGTCTCAGCTAGCCAATCCCCGATAAGAACAACGAGGACGCTTACGAGGGATGAGCAGGGAAGGAGACGGTGGTAAACAGACTGGAAGTTGAAGAAATATCCCCCCCCCCCCCCTCCCCCTTTATATTGAATACCAATGATACTCCCACACTTTAATTGGAAACTAAGCTGAACTGCATTAAGTTAGCCTGCCGTCCACAATGTACCGCTGCTGGATGCATATTCTAGAGGAATCATTTCAGCCAGCCATGGCGCCGGGCCTGGCAGACCATGCTGTGTGAGAAATGCCTCGTGACTGGCTGGAACCTGCCCCGGCTAGTTTGACCGGCCTCGTCTCCCCCCTTTGTCCCGTCCTGAAGGAGGCAGGGGGGACGGTTCTGTCTGGTCCTGTCTGGTCCTGTCCGGTCCTCTCACCGTCAGCTCCTGCTTGATGCACTCGATGGTGGCCTCCAGAGCCCTGGTCCCCCGCGTGGCCTCGTCCTCCACGGCCTTCACTGTCTTCAGCAGGGACGTCACGTTGGTCACCATCACCTGTCACAGACACACACACACACACACACACACACACACACACACACACACACACACACACACACACACACACACGCGCGCGCGCAAGGCAGAGATGAAAAGAGGGACGATGACGACAGCACACTCAGACATACCAGCAGGGGGAGCTGTGTTCCCCAGCCGGCACGTCAAACGTCCTGCCCCTCACTATAATCCCGTTAATATTCATGCAAATATGAGAACCATCGACCCCGGAGCAGCGCCCCCGCGTAGCCGGCGACCTCCGGTTACAGATCCGGCTAGCAGAGCCGTTCATAACGACGGTAATCCGTGTCAACATTCCTTCCATCCCACGGCTCAGGCCGGCCATGTGTACAGTAGCTCGCTGAGGCGGACAGATTGTGTCATGGCGCTCGGAGCATGTTTGGGCAACCTGAGCACCCGGGGGGTTCGGGGTGGGCTCGGGGCTCCCCCTTGGGAGGGAGGGGGGGGGGGGGCTCACCATATATTGGAGGAATGAAAACAACCTGACAGCATCAACATGCTTCCATAGGGCTCCATTGACATTAGGCGTTACAGTAAGCCCAGTGTATCGGTTAGTGTTAAAGAGATGTGCTGAAGGGGGTTAGGGGAAGACTGACTGCAGGGCTAGGGCCCTTGTAGGGATAAGGGCAGGTGTCCCAAATCCATAAAAGTAAAAAAAATAAAAATATAAGTATTTGATAGTGTAAATAGCCCATGCACAGCGACGGCACCGCGGTTTAGGAAGCAATACGATCCAACCGATCCCCTCACTGATCCAGCTCTTTGAACCGTGAGCCCCTGGCTTTAGGTGACGGGGGCCGCGGGGATGGAGTGTAAGCGGACACGACAGAGAGGGGCTGGCTGTGCTGAGCCCGGTAAAAGCCCCCCCGCCCCCCCCTCTCCTCCCCTCCCGTCCCCTCCCCCCAGCCTGTGGAGAGATAAGGAGCGGCCTCCAGTCCTCCAGTCACGACGTGGCCGTCACACGCGGCGCTCGGCTCGCACCCCTGCTGTGGCAGCAGTGAGTCACGCGCGGGGCCCACACGATCACACACTCGATCACACGCTTGCACGCACGCACGCAGCGAATAAATGAACACGCGGATGCAGCCGCACACTCTCTCACGTACGTACACACACACACACACACGCAGATACCCATCTCGGTGACACTGGGACAGTGCCACCTACGCAGAGCCAAGCGAGCGCACTGCAGCGATAAGGCCTGTCATATCCTGCCGGAGAGGCACGAGGCGTGCATGGCGCCATTAGATAGCGAAACACACGCCACACACAGAGCTCCGACACAGAGATTCACTCCCAAACATCCCTACGCAGGTTCCCCTAGAGTGGGAGGAAGGGGTTAGGGTGTGGGGGGTCCGTACCTTGGCGGCGCTCTTCAGCTGATACATGGAGGGGTCGTCGGCCGGCTTGCCCGCGGCACACTTGGTGGCGCCGATGAGCTCGGCCAGGGCCTTGGCCACGTCGCGCACGGCGTTGATCAGCACCACCTGGGGAGACGGAGCGGGAGGAATCAATGGCGGCCCGCAGCGGCCAGAGTGGCTGGCTTATCTGCGGCGCGGAATAACCCCCCCCCCCTCCCACCCCCTGCCCGGGCGGCTGATAAGGACGGGGCCGACCGCTCCTCGCTCACACCTGGAGCCATGATACTTACGGAGGAGGCGAGAGAACAGAGAGATAAGCTTAAAGAGGAAAAACCACGTGGGTGGATACAGGCACAATTACACCAGAGAGATACAATTATAAAGGACGGTTCACCTTGGGTGTTCATAAAGAGACAGAGGGCGGCCTTGGAGGGCTTAAAGATAACCTTTGAAGGGGCCTAACTGAGCTCATGTAGGATATGCGAGGTGGCTGGCACTCTGGAATAAGGATGCGGCCAAGCGCGGTTATAAAAGGAACAGGATCAAACGATATACTTGAACAAAACGCAACTTTTAAACATGACTTATTTTTACTTTGGTCGGTTAAAAAGATAGTGTTGTTGTGGTGTGGGGTCCTACCTGTGTCTCGGGGTCCTGGGAGCCCATGCTGGTGGCGCCCAGCTTTACCACGTCGGTGAGCTGGGTGATGGTCTTGGCCGAGGACTGGGCGGCCTGGGCCAGCCTGTCCTGGCTGGAGGCCGCCCCCGACACCAGCAGCTTGGTGTCCTCCACCAGGGCCTTGGCCGTCTTTAGGATGCTCTCCCTGGAGAACGCATAACAAACACCCAGGGTCGGTTTCCCTTTCAAAAAACAGCTCCTCCGTGAAACCGCTTCCAACTTAATTTCATGTATTGTCCAGGTAGGTATTTAAAAAATTTTATCGAAAATTCGTTGCCAAGCATACAGTACTGTGCAAATGTTTTAGGCAGGTGTGAAGTCTTTAAAGTTATAAAAAAAAAAATATTAAAATATATTTTTTTTTGATCATTTCATGAAATAAAAAGTGAGGGAAAACCAAATCGGTATCAAAACAATATTTGGTGTGACCACCCTTCGCCTTCAAAACAGCATCCCCTGCCTAAAACTTATGCACAGTACTGTATTTCTCCTGGTTTCAAAATGGCCGCCACCAAATAGAGGACCACAGACGTAGATAGGCCACGGACATCCGCCAGCCCCCCCGTGCCGCCTCACCTGTGCTCGGCGAAGGACTCGTCGCTCTCGGAGTGGAGGGTGCCCGCCGAGGCGAACATGATGGTGGTGTCCAGGTCGGCAATGATGCCCGACACGGCGCCGGCGGCCGTGATGCAGGCCTGCGTGCCTTTGTTACCCGCCTGCAGGGCCGACAGCACCATAGACACCTGCCAGACGCACCGGCCTCATTAGTCTCTCAATGTCATACGTATCTGAATAAAAACTTTTGGTCGCTAAAGGAATCGCAAGCCAAACAATAATGAACCCCGCGTGTCAGCGGCTGCCTTCACAGAACGAGAACGCTGTATAAACGCCCCGTTAAGTCTGCATGCTAGACAGAGGGATTTGATTTGGGACTTTCCAGGAGTCTGGATAATATAATGGCAGAGCTACTTTCACATGCAAGGCCAAGCGGCGCATTAAACTCAAGGTAATAGGCTGGACAGCATGAGGGACAATCTGCCTCCGAGGAGGAGGAGGAGTAGAGAGAAGCCAAGCACGCATTAGCCCGACGTCCGCTGCACAAACACATTAGGCCCACGAGTCTGACTCGGCATCTCCCCGAGCACCCACGGACCCCCGTCCTCCATCCCGCTCAGCAAACAAATGAATCGGAGAGACGGAGCGAGAGAGAGAAAGAGAGAGAAAGAGAGAGAGGGCAGCATTCCAATGAGCTGCGAGGATCAGCCATCCATACGCATGGTCGGGGGCCCCCCCAATTTATTCAGGTTGGGAGGTGAGCTCCCATGAATTGAATCGCGCGCCGCTGGTGGGATCTAGGAGGCGAAGAGAGATTCCCACGTGGAGCCGGGGAGGCAGCCCCCGATCGCTCCTGCTAGAGGGTCACGGCGGGGACGGATCGGGAGCGGGAGCGTACGTCGGGAAGCGCCGCCGCCGCCGCCGTACTCCGCTAGCACCGGTTCGTTATCACCTGAACCCGCAAACACACCAACACAGGGTTCCTCTGATTCCGACATTCTCTTTCCCAGCTCCACTCGCGGCACCGGAGCTAATTGGGATTATGAGGCTTAATGCGCGACACGGAGAGGGCTGCTTTAATAGGACATAATGCTCCAAAGTAATCTGAGTGCGGCTCCCCCGTCACCCAGTAAACAACTGTTCTCACCTGCAGCTCCCCGCAACCCTTTCGGTGGCGCCGACGCACAGTAATTATACTGTAGTCTTATCCCTCGCTTTAAAATTAAACTAAGCATATGGCGAATGCACTGCGATTCTCTTCTTTGGCTCGCAAGCTACCGACATCAAACAAACAGACTTTGAAATAGTGGTTCAGATATAAAAAAAAAAAAGGAAATGATAGCGGAGGAAGAGTAAGAGAAGCGACGGCATCCTCCGCACATCCCTGTGACGCGCTCCGGCGGCGGGCCAGCCTACCTTCTCGGTGACGGCGCGGGCGCACTCGATGAGCTCCCTCTTGGAGAAGCTGTCGGTGGGGCTGACCTGCAGGGCCCCCGCCTTCTGCACCAGGTAGATGCAGCCGTGGCCCAGCTCCTGCACCCGCGTCTTGATCTGGAAGCCCACCTAAACAAAAAAGCGCCACATTGTCTCAGCCGCTCGTGGGCGTCTCCCTTCGCTGCCGACCGCCCACAGACGACATTCCCCCCCCTGTCCCCTCCCCCCCTGTCCCAGACTGCCTGTTATCAACCCAAGGGATCCGCGCTGATTCCCGGCTCCTCGGAGGGAGAGCGATGGGCAGCGCACCTTTCATTTCCTGACAGTGACATTTATGGGTGGGTGGCACTTCATAACGAGCATCCCCATAGGCCCTTTTAGGTACACGGTCGCCATGGCAACCAGGATTTCCAGCCGCCAGTTATGTAAAGGGTATTGATAAGAGTGCTTGCCGGTTATTAGGAAAAGGAGAAGGGCTTCAAGCAGACTGTGTGGGGGCCGCGAGAGACACGGGGTGGCAGAGGTGAGAATACATTATTTCAGTTAGATATCACACTGTCAAGCAGAGCCTCTAGAAAGCTGCATTTTTTTTTGAAAGCCCACCAGCCAATCCCCTTTCTCTCGTCATTATGCATTATGCAGAATTATGCATTTTTCTGCATATTATTTCCGTGTATCTGCGTTTCAGAGTTTAAGGTAAACAGTTTTATGGGGGGGGGAGGTCCTATGCTATTGTATATTTGTCAACCATATATGTACATGTGTATATTTGTACATATGTCTCACCTCCTCCGGCTCTGCCGTAATGGATGCCAGCCGTCCTTGGTGCGCTAACTGTCCGTAGTCCACAGTCACCTGGGAGGCAAGGCCACCCAGCTCCTCTGGGCAGGTCACTGACTTAGTCATCTGGACACAGAAAGAAAACACACACACACACACACACACACAAACACACACATATATTCACACACAGTCATTATGTCATTACAAAACACCTCCCCACGTTCATAGAACACAAAAGCAACGCAAACTAAAAAGTACGAAGCCAGTCAGGTTGCAAGTTTGTTACTGTTGCAATGTGGATCCTCCATGGAAGGACGTGTGTGTGAGGGAGCTACGGATGATCAGGGCCGGTGAAGCAGCCATGCGCTGTGCTCACCATCTCCTGGGTGGTGATGGCGATGGCCTTGGAGTACTTGACCATGGTGGTCTGGTAGTCCACGAAGGAGCCCTCGGGCTCTGGGGGGTTACCCTCGTCCAGCTGTGGGGGGGGGTGTTAAAACACAGCAGTCAGCCTGACATCGTGGTGCTTACTGTAGGATCGGTCACACAATTTACTAAAAAGCTTAATACCTCGCATTCAATTTGCTTATAATAGATGAAAGACCACTGGGCAAAAATCGTTGATCTAATGTTTTCCTGACATTTATGAAAAAAAAAATTGCACCAAAGCACACAGGCATTTCGAAATAACAGGGCGTGCCGTTATAATATCCATCATGCCATAATCCAGGATGAGACCTGTCTTGGATTATCTGTGACGAACCGGAATGGAGAGTAACAGCAGACATCGCACCTGTCCCCTCTCTGACTAACACGTTCCCCGTCGAGGACACGTTCCCCGGCACACTGCTAGGCTGTCACAAAGACTCACAGGTTCCCTACTCCTCGCGTGTGTCCCCGACACACACACACACACACACACACACACACACACACACACCCCAAAGTCTCACCCTGCCCATGGCCTCGGCGATGGACTCCACCATGCCCCCCACCATGCCTCCTTCGCTCGCCGCCTCGTTCAGCGTCACCATGAGGTCTTCCACGGCCTCCTTCATCAGCTGGGCTGCCTCTGCGATGGCGACGTGGGTGTGGGCCGCCTGAGGACGCGGGGAAACGCACATCAGCCCACACAGCTACTTAGCTAGCGTTACGTAACCACTGTATTAAGCAATTGGGCAGATGATGAGGCAATTACGGATGATTCATTAATAATACATCGGGAGTTGATTTAATATTCTTTCGTCTCCTTACATTCTACTTGAAAGAAAACACAAACAACAAAAACACTATCAGCCATCCCTGAAAAACCTAAGAACAATATATTATAAAGACAAAAAGAGCAATCATAAAAATTTAAGTTCTCTATTTTAAATTGGTGAAAACGTCCTCCATTGCTAACGGTGCACGGCACCTTGGGGTTCCCTCCGCCCTCCTTGCCGGCGTAGAGCATCTGCAGGGCCGACTCGGAGAGCGTCTTGGTCTGGTCCAGGATGGTCATCTGCTGCTGGTGGTCGTGCAGCCTGGAGGCCAGCCCGACAGACGCCACGATCAGGGGCTCAAAGTAGCTGGCCAGCTGGGTGACCTGCGGGAGACAGGGACGAAACCGTTTTTGAGAACCGCACGTGGACGACGCCACCGGCTCTGGGACCTGTGGTAAAGCCAAGCTGAAGGAGAGGGGAGGTGTGTGGGGGGGGTCCTTGGGGGGCACCTTGTGTCCGAGCTGGGCGGCCTCCCCCCGGGCGGCCGTGGTGACGGGGTCGATGAGGTGGCCGATCTCCTGCACCGACGACGTCAGCTGATCCTGCAAAGCCTGGCGGGCGGCACAACACCATACAGAATTACCACCAGACAAAAACGACAGAAAATACACACACACACACACACACACATCCTTTGAAGAAAGTGCTGGAATTTCCTTTGCGAGCCGTGCCAATTAAGAGCTGGGCTCTCGGAGCGGGCCTACCTCCAGGGAGATGTCGTCTCGGCTGGGCAGGCTCTGGCCCACGGCGGCCAGCGACGCCTGCTCGATGTCCCGGATGCACCTGTTGATCTGGTCTATGGAGTGGTCGCACTGCCTCTGGCCCGGCGCCTTGTCCCTGTCACACCAGAACATGGGAACACACACTCAGTGGCGCACTTCAGAGCGCACTGGGAGAGGGCGTTCGAGAGGGCGCGAGGGTTCCAACTGTGGAGGGGTCCGGAGGAGGGGGTGACAGCGGGAGGACAGACGCGTCGGGGCCGAGGGGCTCGGGAGGAACGGCGGGCCGTGTAATTGGAGAGGGTGATAATGAAGAGAGCCGCCACTTCAGCGGGAGGACAGCGGCACCACGGGGGGGGGGGGGGGGGGGGGGGGGGAGGAGGAGGAGGAGGAGGCTACTGCTGCCTTCTGGAGACGAGCAAGCTAGCAGGGCTGGTCTCCTCTTTATCACTGTCCTTTACGGAGCGCACGTTCCCTCTTACACCGAGCGGGGAATCGCAGCAGACGTGTAAATTACCACGACACGTTACTGCATAGCTGAACGTTTTCTTTTTTTAACAAATAGAGATTTTTTTTTACAGGTGTACCATATGTCCACACTTATATCCAGACTATAATACTTCTCTAAAACCTGTGGGATGGCGGAGGGACTGCGAGTATGTGTGTGTGTGTGTGAGTGAGCATGTGAGTGTGTGTGTGTGTGTGTGCGTGCTGACCTGATGGACGTGATGAGGCTCTTGATGGAGTCGGACACGGTGCGCGAGTGGCCAGCCAGCACCGACCAGGTGGGCGGGTCCTTGGGGTTGAGCACCAGTGAGCGGGCCGTCTCCAGCAGGAGGGTGGAGCTGTCCAGCATCGAGCGGGCCGAACGCACAATGGGCTCCTGAGCCACTGAGCCCTGGAGGGAGGGAGGGAGTGAGGGAGGGAGGGAGGGAAGGAAGGAGGGAGAGAGAGAGGGGAAGAGGGAGGAAGAAGAGGGAGAGAGGGAGGGAGGAGACTGTGATGAAACAGTGCACCTCCTGAACACACAGGTGTTCAGGTAGTCGTACACAATCCCTCATGGTTTCCAGGAGATCAAAAGGCGTAATCAAAGGATCAAAGAATAAGGAAGATTAGACATCCGGCTTTGCTAGCAAAAAAATAAAACGCAAAAAAAACGTCCCTCTTTAATTAGATTAACAAGCAGGAGATTAGAACAGCTGCACACAGAGGACGAGAGAGAGAGAGAGAGAGAGAGAGAGAGAAAGAGAGAGCGAGAGAGAGAGAGAGGGAGAAAGAAATAGAAAGAAAGAAAGGACGAAAGAGGGAATGCGGGCTGTTAAACACCGCCCTCAAACAGATTACAGTCATAAGCTTTTAAAGGTGTGTGTGTGGGGTGGCTCTCCCTCACAGTTGTCAAATAAAATCCATCCGGTTTCTCCTTGAGCTTTTACCCCCCCAACATTAAAAGGGAAACGTCACATCAATCCACTTCCCGCTAGTGTCCCCGCAAAAACCTTTCCGTGTTAGCTCAATATCAGAGGCCCTGTTTCAAGGGGGATGGAGTCAAGCTGTCACACACATAATTGAATCTGAAGAAAAAGCTTTCTTGTGATTCCTTCACAACATTTTTTACTTAAAAACAACGTTCCAGGAAATATATATATAAAGAGCTCTCTCTGTGTATTGCATTTTCTACCGTAATTCCCTCTGATTCAAGGCTTTAAAGAGTAGCCAGACAACAACATCACTTTTTTCTCTGCTGAAAAACAATGTATCTGCACTAAGGGCAACACAACTATCCAGCTTTAAAAAAACATGTGTTTTGCCAGGGTTTGTGAGGTTGGCATCTCTGTATCAAATCCGACTCGCCAACCCAATAGCTAAAACAAGACTCTTGCAGATAGCCTCCTACTAAAAAAGTACTATATGATCCCAGCAGCAAAGTTTGGAAATGTTCAATGCACAGACTGCCCAATCTGGCACACCCACATACTGTCACATGATATTAGCATTTCTCAAAATCCTTAATAAGGCTGCGACTATGTCTACTGGGGACGTACGGTCACTCTGTAATACATGCACACCATCTCAACATGGCAACATGAGGCAGACCCCCGGCGGCTGTACCTCGCTGCTGATCTGGGCAGGGACGCTAGCGAACTCCGGGTTGTTGGCGAAGGTGGACAGGTTGTCGACGGCCTCCAGGAGGGGCGTGGTCGCCACGCGGCAGCGGTTCCGGTTCTCCTCGGAGAAGTCCCCATCCAAGGCCTGCGGTAATGTCATAACGGTACCGACGACCAGGGCATGTTACGCGACAGACTCAAGACTTAACGGCCACGATAATTCGCATCATGGAAAAGGGGCTCGTACATGTCAAGTGCATTTAAGCAGGGATTCGGTAAATGACATCTTAAATGAACCCAGAAAAATGGTCACACGTAAGGTTTCTAAATCCAATCGTTCCTGTTAATCCTCACCAAATGTCCTGATGCACAGTACACACAGCACAGTATTACTGTTTCGCTTCACCTTGATGGTTTTCACCAGGTTGGCCGTGGTGTTCGCCACCTCTTTGGCAGACTGGACAAACTGCCTCCGAGCCACGGGGTTGGAGGTCTTGGAAGAGGCCAGGCGGCAGGAGTTACAGAGGGCTGAGGTGTGCTTGGCTACAATCGTCGCTGCCGACAGGACCTGAGAGAGACGCAGGGAGCAGCGGCAGCGCTCAGAAAATAAATTGTTTCACAATGTTTGGACACTTCAATGACACTAGATTTGACACGGGATTGTTTCCTAACCAAAGAGCCATTTTGATTCCAGCCAAAAGAAAGATCGGCTTCCCTAGCGTTTGTGTGCAGTGTGTACGCTCATCAAAGGCAGAGGAGCAGCCAGCAGCCACAGATGGAGGTTCTCACCTGCGAGGGGCTGCTGGCCGGATCCACCAGATTCTGACAGGCCATCTGGATGGCTTGGTTGGCCCGGGCAAACTGGATGGGGTCCACCAGGCCCTCGTGACCCGACTGGCTGTTTGGGTCAGACACACCCACCAGGTAGGAGGCCTGGACAGAGAGAGAGATAAAGAGAGAGAGAGAAAGATAGAGAGAGAGAGAGAGAGAGAGAGAGAGAGAGAGAGAGAGAGAGAGAGAGAGAGAGAGAGAGAGAGAGAGAGAGAGAGAGAGAGAGAGAGAGAGAGAGAGAGAGAGAGAGAGAGAGAGAGAGAGAGAGAGAGAGAGAGAGAGAGAGAGAGAGAGAGAGAGAGAGAGAGAGAGAGAGAGAGAGAGAGAGAGAGGGAGGAGGAGAGGAAGTGACAGATATATAAAATAAATTTGCCTCTATGACCGTTGATTTTTTTGAATTAAACAACTATGAGTGGGAGAGGGAGTGTGGGGGAGGAGAACCAGGCCTCAGAGGAGAACCGGAGCGCGGGGGAGTCGGTGGTGGTTCCGTGTACCCAGAGGGGGGAGCTCACCTGCCCGGCTGCCTCCGTCAGCCCGCACAGTGCCTTGGAGGCCACGCCCACGCTGTCGCCGAACGCCGCCACGTCGCCCGTCTTGCAGTTCTGGGATATCCCTGCCATGGACTCCCCCAATACCTGGGGAGACGGACAAACCAGGAAGAAAGCATCAGGTCCACAGCCGCCTGGCCCGTGAAGCAGCTCCGTGACATGGTTTCAGAAGGCTTCCCTACTTTGGAGTTCTCCATGACGCTCTCGATGCAGTCGAAGTAGGACAGCTCGCTGACCGGCTCGTTGGGGTTGTCCAGGAGGCCGCGGACAGCCTGGGGAGACGAAGACCAGTGAGTGGGTGAACAGGGAGGAGAGGACAGTACTGAGGTCAGTTTTACACAACACATTATCTCCTTAGTGTATATGTTTTCAAATGCGCCCCTGTAGCTCTGCATATACTGTGCCGTACTCACTGACGGTCGATTATATCGTCCATAATCAAACTAATCCCAACTCCTTAAACTGAGCAAGTACAGAATCACTATTTTTGACTCAGTCTAATATGCCCTCTAGATACGAGTGCTGGGAAATTGCCGAGGCTTTCTCATGGAGACCGTCATGAATAGTTGTACGCTGATGGTAAGCAATGCTCTGTGGAGGCAAACGACTCGCAAATTGTTTCCCACGGAGACGGGAGCGCCGCCGTGCCTGTAAGCACACATGGTGCTGCTCCCCGATGCCCCACTGACATCGATCACGGAGCACCATCGGGACAAAGAGACGGTGCTCCCGCAACGAGCGGCGGTCAGACCGTACACGCGCATCTTTTCCGTTTGTCTCGTGCCTCAGAAAAGGGGGTTGACTATACCTCCAGCTCCCTCAGAGCGTTGTCGCACTCCTTCTGCCCCGGTGCCTGCTGGGTGCACAGCGTGATCAGCTGGTTGATGCTCTCCGTCACCGCTCTGAAACAAGGAGACGAGAAGCGTTTCCCCTCTCGCCAATCTCTCCCAGCATGCCCCACACGCAAACACAAATTGAAAACAAAAAAATCACTCGCACAAACACTGCCTACTGCTAGAAACTCCCACTTCGACTCAAAACACATAGAGTATAGACACACACACAAGTTCTCAGCTTATTTTTAAACACACACAAACGGCAGCCTCTCCCAGTGACAACGCCGCGCACACAGGAGTGCCGGGGCTGCGTTCAGCTTGTGTTCGGGCTCGCTGAGCACAGACAAGCTCCAGTCAAGGCTTCCATCTTCCTAATTAGACAGAGTGAAGTCAGTCAGGCCCAAAGCCCAGGGGGGCCCTCGGCTGCCTGACTGTTGGTCCACCGTCTCCCTGCCTAGCTGCCTGCTGCACAGCACACAAGGAGGAGCCTCCACACAGTTTTTATGAGACTCCAACAAAGTATTTTATAAACGTATGGGAAGCTAGTGACTGGAAATCTCGGTCAGAATTGTCATTTTTGTAATAAAAAAACGACATTCGTCAAAGTGGTGTGTGTCTCGAGGCACCTCTAAAGCTTGTCTGTTCGAGTTTATTCAAGAAGGCAGCATGTTTGGACAGCCCTTCCCCCCTCCTCTCACCTTGCAGCCACGGCCAGCAGGTTCTTGGCGTTGGCCGCCCCCGGGTCCACGGAGAGCGACTTGGCCGCCAGCAGCAGCTTACTGGAGGCCATGGAGATGTTCTTCAGGTTGCCAATGACCTGGATCTGGTCCTCCTGGAACTGCACGGCCAGGGGGGCAGAGAGACAACAGCGGCTCTGTCACCATGAATCACTGACATGAGACATGACAGCATTGGTCATAAGACGGATCGCAACCCCTCTGAGGGAAACGCTCGGGGACGTTCGGGGATAGTGTGTCAAAGCATGCGGAGGAGGAGGGGAGGGGGGGTCTGTGATAGGGGAAGTGAACGCTGTGTGTTTGGAAGGCGTGTATGCCACCCCCCCCCCTCCCCGACACAAACACCCCCAACCCGATCCCCACCACCACCTCACCACCTCGCTGAGTCAACCGCGTCCCCCCCGTCCCCCCATCTCCAGGCCTCTTTAAGCCGGATTAAGGCCCGCGTGTCACGCCACATCAACCCCGGCTCCCAGACGATCTCTCCAAGTGAATGAGCAAAATAAGCAGAACAAGAACATCATCAGAGATCTCATTACGTCCCACTGTGTTCCAACTCTCGGGGACAATCGGGAGCCTTAATCCGAGGGAACGGTCAAATCAACAGAGGAGTCAAAATAGCTCAGAGCCTTGAGTGACGGGCCGACGTGAAGGGGGGCCGGCCGGCCGTCCGGGCCGCTACCTCCAGGCCCGTCCAGCAAGGTCTCGCTGTGTTCTACACGTAAAACATCAGGCCATCGTAAATAATCTATGGCTAGCTGCATTGCCACTACTGACGCTTCACCCAGACGTCCTTGAGTCCTTGGGTAGTAGTATTATCGATATTGAGCGTCTGGGTGTCCTAAATGTTCCATTCCTCACTGGGTTCGAAGGAGTGCATGAATCCATGTCAACGTGTCCTGTAAAGGTGGCCGGGGAAGCGAAGGACACGTACGCACGCACGCCTACCTGAGAGTGTCCCGCCATCTCGATGCCGGCGTCCAGGAACTCGTCAAAGTCCTCGCTGAACTTCCCCGAGGCCACGGCCAGCTGGCTGGAGGTCCCCCGCGAGGAGTGCACCACCTCCCCCGCCGAGTGGTTGAGCTCGGCCGCGGAGTGGTTCAGGCCCGTCTGGGCCTCCTGGAAGGACTTGCAGCAGGCAGGGAGCTGGAAGAGGCACAAGGGGCCGCGTGAGTCGACAGGGCTGGGGTCACGCCACCACCTGTACGGTGTCAATCATCTGGCGGGCTATCAGACAGCAGAACTGTCTCTAGGGTAGCCGCAATTTCATGAATAGATTGTGGATTTATGATTTGTGTGTGATGGTGCAGATTAAGATTTTGTAAATGTTGTGACCATCTCCCCCTGAGTGTAAGTCCATCCCCCGCTGAGACCTGGCTGTGGATCCCATACGAGCAGCAGGAAGGGGTCCTTACCGAGTCCACCAGCAGCTTCTTGCTGGCCTCCCCGATGCTCCTCAGGGCCATGTCCACGTCCTTCTGGCCCGGCAGGCAGTTCACACAGTTGTTCAGCGAGTGGGACACCGCCTTGGCCACCTGAAACACAGCACAGCGCGGCACAGTTCAGCGCGGCCCGGATCAGCGCAGCCCTGTCAGCCCGGGCCCATTACGCAGTCTAACAACGCTCTGCGCGACAATACCCAAAGCAAAGAGAAAAAAAAAAGAAAACAGTCAACATCTGAAGTGCAAATGGGCCTGCCGGCGGAGCAAAAACAATCCCGTGTCCCCTAATTTATGCTTGTGACACAGACGTATGCCAACCAATATGTTTCCCTCCAGGAAGGGAGCCCTGTGAATAAGCAGTTTCCCCGCGCTGCTCCTGTGGGAGGGCCTGCTCGGCAGGAGACGGAGGAGGGGAAAATAGCGAGTGCTAAGAGGGGATAATTGTAATGGAGGAGAGAGGTGTTAACAAATCAGGCATCCGCCAGAGGAGGAGAGGGTGAGCAAAGGTAGACAGAGAGAAAAGACGGCGTGATATTTGCACAGGACTACACCTGCCCCCCCCCCCCCCCCCTCCCTCCCTCCCGGAGCGGTACCTGGGCCAGCCTCTGTTGGCTCTCGGCGTCCCCGGGGTGGATCAGGGCCTGGTGGGCCTCGTGGATCAGCATGGCCGAGCCCTCCATCACGTACTGGGCCGAGTCCAGCATGGCGGCGGCCGCCTGGGGCTCCTTGGTGCTGGCGGCCACGCCCCGCGCGGACAGGGCCAGCGTCCGCAAGGCCTGGGCGGTCTCTCGGGCCGCCACGCCTGTCGACAGACATCGAGTCAGACAGACAGACAGACAGACAGCGCTGTACCCAACCGCTGTGACAGGCAGTTACCCACACGCAACAAGGGGATCATGGAATAAAGCACTGCATATCCTACGTCTAGCTGCAGATTGGGACTTGCAGATTGTAAATGAGTAAAACCGTTTACACATTCCACTGTGTACCTAGCTCTTACACAGTGCGTCAGGAAAAAGCAAAAAAAATAAATAAAGTGATTATGTTTCCATGGATACCGGCGCTAATGAGTTTGTTTACCGGCGGCACTCATTTTCAATCTCATTATCTCCTCGCCGCTCAAGCCCTTTTGTTTAAGTAACGCAAACATTAACGGCTTTGCGTAGACAGACCACTTCAAAAGTACGGCGTGGCTCGCGCACAACTAAACGGCGGGCTGCAATATCACACCAGGACCAATTCAAAGCGCCCCCATTGTTCCGGCAAATGAGTTTGACAGTAAAACAGGGCCCCGTGTGGGCCCGGGCCCCCTTACTTATTGCACACAAAGCTGAGATGGAAAGCGGCAAATTGCATCAAATTGCATTATCCGTCCAAGTGGAGCCAATTGCTGATGGAATGTTAAATCTGGTGAAAATAAGATTAATGAAGAGAGAGAGCTGCTTCCTGGGCCCTAGCGCCAGCGAACACCGCCCGGGAGCGCTCGTTGCTCCCCTGCACTGCTCACATCCATCTACCTCCCCTGGGAGCATCAGTTGAGCTGGGAAGACAGGCTATGGAAATAGCTTGCGCTGGCTTCCATAGTCAGAGCTTATCTGCGTTTGGCAATATTCTTCCTAAATATATACATTGGAGCCCGTTAAAAATTGCGTTGCCCCTCTACTTGCCTGTTTCACTTGATGCTAAAACTGTCACCAAAAATGCCAAGTGAAAAGGAGTCATGGAAATAGTGTACAGCAGTTTGAATGTGCTATAGGTAGAAGCTCTGTGCTCCTCCTAAATGGCCACGTTTCCTCCGCTCTCCTACCTGTGTAGTGTTCATTCCCCTGGGCAGCGCAGGTCAGCAGCTGGGCCATGGAGGAGCCCACAGCCTTGGAGGTGCTCCCCAGTTCCTGGGCACACTTCTCCAGCTGGAAGGGGGGTGTAAAGAGGGGAGCGCACACGACAACACAAGAGGCATCCCATCAACCATTTCAACAACCGTTAGACAGCTATAACGTGGCTAAGCAGACATCGACTCACCGATTCTCCGGGCAGAGGGCGGAGCTGGCTTTCGATGGCAGCCATCTTGGCGTCCTGGAGTTCACTGCGTAGGGTTTGGACGGCATTGAGGGCGGAGTCAATCTCCAGAGGTCCACACGCCTCGTGGGCCTACGGCAACACACATCCATCAATCCTCTACTCCCAGAAACACTGAGCTCTGGGAATACATCGATAAACTGTGCTCTGGTCTACATCAAACAGTGTAGTGAGAGACATACAGTATAGACATACATACAGTACACACTTTCATACAGCAAAGCTACATGTGCCATCCAGACGATCTGAGACTCGCTCCGAGCCTGACTACTTTTAAATCCAGATGAAAAACATACATGTTCTCTATTGCATTTGGCTGAATTGTTTATTGAATTCTGTTTCTCTTCATACAATTCTTTATTTTCTTTCTTCTGGTCTCCTGTTTCTTCCTTGTATGTTTCTGCTTGCCTTGTGTGAAGCACATTGAATTCCCTCTGCATGTGAAATGCGCTATACAATTCTTTTTGATTTCATTTGATACAGACATCTAAAAGTGTGTTAAGGAGCATATATAACCGTATAACATCTGAAGAGATAGAACAGTGACGGGTAACTCCTTTATGAGTCGGGTCTTATCTCTCTCACTACGGCGCGTGTTTATAGGACAGACGCTCTAGTACCTTCTGGGTCGCTGTTCGAAGCTCAGCCAGGCAGGTGGCCAGGTTTTTGGCACACTGTCCCAGTTGCATGGCGGCCGCCTGCTCGGTCACCGTGGGAACAGCCGACTTCGCCGACGTCACCATCTTGCTGCCAGGCTTCCCGTGGAGAAACAAAACAGACGGCCACAGCAGCAGCACACACATGGCACTTACATGAAATGTACATCAATTATGCACCTAATCTTAACGAGCCCCTTCCTGGGATTATAATAACAACGCATTGACACCGCGGCTAAGAGAGAAAATAATGAATGCCTGGTTCAGATCAAACATCTTTAATGAGTGAGTCACAATCACTCCGCTGAAATCATGTCAGCGACGGAGCCGGAGGGACCGGCAGGAGCGACGGCCCTACCTGCAGAAAGCTCTGGCTGGCCATGATGAGGGTAAGCTGGGCACTCAGCTCGTCCGGCTGGGCCTGGCTGCTCCTCATCCCTTGGACCAGCTGGGGAAGGTTATCGGCTACAGCCTGCACGCAAACCAAAAAAAACATTTTGCACAGCCTAGGGTATAAACTGAGAGCCATGAACTGGAGGCAAAACTCAAGACAAATACACGAGTACACTCACTCAAACACACTCATGACAAACACACACCGCACCGGGGAAGTTATCCATATAGGATTCTAGGGGCTGCATGTTTCCTATAGGCATGTTTCCTATATATACAGTAAGGAAGCGCGGGGAGTTCTCCGGCTCCCTGGGATCTCAGGGGTGCGTACCTTGCAGCTGATCACGAGCTGCTGGTGAGAGGCCGTGTTCCTGTTGGAGGCGGCGGCGTTCTGAGCAGCGGCGATGGTCTGCGTGGCGGCGGCTGCGGCCTGCTTCGCCGTGACCTGCCCGGGGAGGGGACACAGACAGGAAGATTAGGGCCTGGGTCACATCCACAGCTTGGAAATGGTGGGTGCTCCTTTTCTGACCGTTTCTCTGCAAGGTTCTGCTCAGTGTTGTGTCGTGGGTTGAGGTATTTGAGTCAAACTGAAAGGGGGGGGGGGGGGGGTCACAGAGAGTGGTTCTCTCCGGATAGGAAAATAAAGTAGGAGGTGGTTGTTCTTTTTATGGCCACGACGATTCACCTTGCAGTATTGACAACAATCAAGTATGCACCTCTCTACGGTCATCTCAAGTATGCACCTCTCTACGGTCATTAAATCACATAAAAAAACACAACACCGGCTTTGAAGTCACAGCCAACAATGGAAAATGGAGGGAAAAACAGCCATGTTTTGTGGGCGGAGGGAGGAAGGGAGACAGGGGGCAGAAAGAAACCCGAACAACAATGACATCTTTGTCCTCGGGAAAACAAACAAGGCTGCAGAAGGCTGGCACGTCTCGAGAGAACGAGGGAGAGGCAGAAAGAGAGAGCGAGAGCGAGAGAGAGGAGAGAGGATCAGATGAGTGACAGATGCAGCCTTTCAAATCTCTGGCCCAGCTACAAACACTCCCACTTGGCCTGTAGTCTGGTAAGCCAAAGCACTGCGGCTTTCCCACGCGACACTGAGACGGCAACGAGGACCCGAGAACCTGGGCCAAGCCTGCACCGACGGCGAGGCCTTAAAACATAAGAGGAATGAAGTCAGGGGGGCTTTAGTGAATGGATACCTCCACTAACGGCACCATGACACTTTAAAATGGCCTTTATTGGGGGTGCCATTAACCCCATTAGCGGGGACCATTAGCTGCCGTAGTGGTAGGGAGATGGAAGTGGGATAGCAGAAGCCTGATCCCCGCCTTGGGGTGTGTACAGTGTGTGTGTGTGTGCGTGTGGGTGTGTGGGGATGGGGGAGGTTGGGTGCATTGTGGGTCCAGTAGTCATTAGGGCTTAGGCGGAACCTAGGGGCTAAACAAAAACCCACAGAACTAATAGGATTCACTGGCTCCCGAAGCTAAGAGCCAGGCAATCATACCTCCTGAAAAAAAAAAAACCCCCGCTAAATATGCCTCATTTGTACAAATTATAACGGTATAATTTTGGTATTTTGATATGCACTGCCTGCTGCCTGAGGGGCAAACAGGCACACGATTTAGAATGCTGCGTTGTAGACGCTGACACGCCAGACACATCCCGCTGTTCTTACAACACACATTGAACCCGGTACGGCATGGCACTGTGTGAGCGCTGCCCCTAGGGTCGAGGCTGGACGTGTGGCCCTGCCTCAGTGAAGGTTTAGTCCCCGGCCCCGGCCCACCTCCAGCCGGTTCACCAGCTTCTTCTTGATGGCGTTCTGGGCGGCGGCGTTGGTGGCCACGCGGAGCCCCTCCGCTGCCTCCCTCAGCCTCTGCTGCTGGTCCTCGTTCTCCGGGTAGGCGGCCGCCCCCTGAGAAAAGGCACGCGCGCGTGCACACACACACACACACACACACACACACACACACACACACACACACACACACACACACACACGCATTCACATGTGCACACACACAAACACACAGCAGTCAGTGCTCGGCTGTAAGAGGAACCTCTCTCCTTGCTCTCCTAAAGTCCGCACGCTCTCCCCCGCGCCGCTTTAAATATGTCCGTGGCTCCGTCTACGCTGAGGATGCAAAGATAACGCAGACACAGGCTGCTCGCTTCTTTCTTCTTCTTTTTTTTTTTTTTTGACAGTTTCCAAGGAAACCGCCAGTGCCGGCGTTCCTCCCCCCTCTCGGCGCCGACAGCGATACGCCGTGATTAATGTGTCACAGATCAAAAGCATCTAACAAGCCATAAGCATCGCCTCACTTGCCCGGCTATTTCACGTTGATAATATCCTCCCGATTCCCTGCCGTCGCCGGCGCCGGCACCTCTCCAACAGCCACTAAGGAGGCCCTCCTGTTCTATTACCTCTGAACAAGAGGCTGGAGCGACAGCGAGGACTCGACCGAACCCACCCGGAGCCCCGTACGTTCCCCATCACGTAGGGCGGGCGGAGACGTGGCGGGTGGTGGTCCCCTTTTTTACCTTGGCGGCCTCCACCATCCTGGCCGTGGCGTCGGCCAGCAGCTTGGCGGCCGCCAGCAGCTTCTTGGAGTTGTCCACGTCCACCTCGGCCTCGGCGTCCGACCGCATGGCGTTCACCAGGTCCGAGGTGGCCTGGGCCAGGACCCTGGCCTGACGCACCATCTCCCCTGGAGACGGAGAGAGAGAGAGGGGGAGAGGCAGTGAGAGAGAGAGAGAGTTAGACAGAGAGAGAGAGAGTGAGAGAGAGAGAAATAAACAGAAAGAGAGAGAGAGAGTGTGTGTGTGTGATAGAGCGAGAGAGAGAGAGAGAGAGAGAGAGAGAGGGGAGAGGGAGAGACTCAGAAAGACAGGGATAGAAGGAAAAAAGACAGATAAAGATAGCGTTGTTATTATAATAAAGAAGACAGGGAAAGAGAGAGAGAGAGAGCGAGAGAGAGCGAGAGAGAGAGAGAGAGAGAGAGAGAGAGAGAGAGAGAGAGAGAGAGAGAGAAAGAAAGAGAGAGAGGAGTGTGGAGAGAATAGAGAGAGAGAGAGAGATGGTTAGTTACTAACTGATACTATCTGATTGGACCACACATTGTGTATTCCGTCTTAATCCTGGGAATCAACATGTTTTAAGCTCTTCCCTGAGTCACATCGGCTCAACATTCCAAGTGGATCTCTCTCTCACACATAAAGCCAAAGCTTTTCAAAAGAGCGGAGCCGGAGATGGCGGCACTGTGCAGAAGGTGAGCTGTCTTCCCCCACACACCGGCTATAAAAAGCTGTGTCTCCCACCGAACGCCCACCTCCCAGCTAGGAAAAAACTCCAGCAGGGAGAAGGAGACTCTTTAAAAGGGGAGCCGGGCGGACTACTTTACAGCCCGTCGCTTTGGGCAGGGAATAAACACGTCTCTCTCTCTCTCTCTCTCTCTCTCTCTCTCTCCCTCTCTCCTTCTCTCTCTCTCTCTCTCTCTCTCTCTCTCTCTCTCTCTCTCTCTCCCTTTCTTTTTCTCTCTCTTTCTTTTTCTATCTCTCTATCTCTCTCCCTCCCCCCCTCTCTCTCTCTTTCAGGAGAAAGGAATCTGCTAGGATGGTTCTCGGAGTCAAGGCAACTTGGTTGATCTACAGCGACGTCGGGAGTGTTCAACATCCACCCCCCTCAACCCCCCCCCCCCCCACACACACACACACACACACACACACACTCCCCGACCCACCCCCGATGGACGCCCTGGCCATGTGTTTCCTGTTAGGTTTCAAAGGCCTCGCCGTCGGTGATTGGGACCAGACCGGAGGCTCTGCGGCGGTCTCGGACATGTTTTCCTCGACCCCTCCACCATTGGCCCGGTCGGGGGAGTTCTCCTGCCTCACGGCCCGAACCATAACAAATACCTTTGTGCTGGGCTTTGAAAATGTTTCGACAAGCGCTCGGCTTGAAGCTTAATGTAAACCATAGCCCGACCGACGTGATAGTCAAAACACCATGTGGGCTGAAAGCGCACGCTGGGGAATTTAGGAAGTCATAAAGAGTCGGCTCCCCCGTGGACTAAGCCTGTCATTTTGTCACATACTAAACACATAATACACTGAGGGCCTGTGGCTCCACAGTGCGCCACACTGACCAATCATCATTTCACAGACTTTCACAGAAACCACTTAAGAGGCACAAGTCGATGCAAAGTCACTCTCTGCTACAGAAAGGGCTTTCGATACTTTCGGACACACATGCACGCACGCACGCACGCACGCACGCGCACCCGCACCCGCACACACACACGAACACACACACACACCCCCCACACACCACACACACACACACACGCGCACGCACACGCACACACACAGGCACGGGCGGCCTTACCGGCGTCGCCCATGGAGGTGAAGATGCTCTCGGTGACGGTCATGATGGTGTCGGTGGCCTGGTCGTAGCGGCCGATGGGCTCCCCGCAGCTGGCGTAGTGGCGCACGTGCTGCAGCAGGTCGGCCAGCGCCTGGCTCACCGTGGCCGCCGCCACCCCCACCTGCTTCAGCAGCTCGCCGTCGTCGGTGGCCACGCGGCACGCCGCCACGCAGCAGTCCACCGAGCGGTCCACCAGCTTCCCCGCCTCCACCAGCTGGTCCTGGCACACTGGCGAGCTGATGGTGGGGCTCACCACCTGGACGTGCAGGCAGGCGCGCGCACACACACACACACACACACACACACACACACACACACACACACAGACACAGACACACACAGAGAGCTCAGAACACAACAATTCCCTCCCCTCTCACAGATGCTAAAGGGACAGGGCTAGAACAACAGGGCCCTCCTCTCAGGCTGCTCTGTCTGATCAGAGGAAACATGTCCACGATACCGTCTCCTCTCCTGGGCAGGGTAGGGTAGAGGGATGGGGGGTTAGGGGGCTGGTGGTACCTTGGTGCAGGCCACCAGCTGGGAGGTGGACAGGGCGCAGCGCGTGGCGGCGGCGATCACGCGGTTCTGCAGGACCGTGTCCTCGGCCACCTGGGCCACGTTCTTGGCCTTGAGGACCAGCATGGCGGCGGCGTTGGCCACGGCCTTGGCCAGGCTCATCAGGATGTCCTGCGCACACACACACACACACACGCAGACACGCAGCCGTCAGCGCACTTTAGCGAGGGGCACGCACACACACACACACACACACAAACACACACACACTAGAGGAACCCTAAACGCCCCTCTAGAGTGCACATTTTACTCTTCGCATATTCTCTTGTGTTCATTTCATGGTCAGTTTTGAAAAAGATACGAAAAAAAACCCCCCATTTCTGAGCAGCAGGGTGGGGTCTGACACCAAACACTGCCATGACTCAACAAGCCCAAAATAAAGCCAGATATAGCATTACATAAGAGAGTATGAATGCTTTAAAAGCCCGCCTGAGACCATTTGGTGTGTCTTCCTGTTTGGCCAGCGGTATCATAGAAACCATCCTGGGTTGTGCAATGTGTGTGTGTGTGTGTGAGGGGGCGGGGGGTTCCAAACCTGGAAGCGCTCGTCGGTCTCGCCCTCCCCCATGTGACGCAGTAGGTCTCCGCTGGCCTGGCCGATGGTTCCTGCTGCTGTTAGCACCGTCTGTCTGGGCTGCAGGAGGAACAGGACCAGTCATCACAACAACAGTCTATCCATCAACCCATAAATCCTATTTAATACAACAGCTCCCTACAAAGGGACGTAGCTAAAAAGAAAAATACAACAACATTGTTATTTCCTCAACTGTCATTATCATAACACTGACATCTTAATCTGAGAACGTGAACAGCGGCCACCATACAAACGTCCCGCTCATCGCCCCCCGTGCGTGTCCGGCACCCCCCAGCGGGTCTCACCTCAGCGGCGGCGGGCTCCACGGAGCGCAGCAGGTCCGACACGGCGCCGGCCAGCGTCCGGGCGGCCCCCATCAGGTTGTGGCCCCCGCCCACCTCGTCCTCCATCAGGGCGGCCAGCAGCTTGACGCCCCGGGACATCTCCGTCAGGTTGGAGGAGATGGTGGTGATGGCGCAGCCCACCGCCGTGTAGTCCGTCTCCGCGGGTTCACCTGAGGGGGGGACAGAGGGGGGGGGGGGGTGCAAAGGTCACCTTGAGGGGTTTCCCAAAAGAGAACTCGCCCCGTCGCAACCCGACACGGTGAGGGAGCGGGGGCGTTCCGTTTAGCGCCGGCGAAGACGTTTTTGGTGCGGCGCGGATTGAGGCGAGGCGCCGTCTGCCGCCGGGGTAACAAACACATCACTGTCAGCCCCGTGATTAGAGGCCATTAGCCACGCTTTGGCGGAGGCGGGCGCGGGCCCGGGACACAGGTGACCGTGGCAAAGTGAAAGTTCCCATTAGGCCGGTGCGGAGGGGAGTCGCCATCCAACAGATGGCGGGGAGAGATTAAAAAAAAGCCAGCGAGAGGCTGGCAGGGACCCGCCGGGTGGCCCGGTGCCAGGCGGCGCCGGGGGGTGGGGAGCGGGGCAGGAGCGCGGCCAGCCATCTGAAGCCCGGCACGGACACGCTCGGGACCCTTTTTATTCATCAACGGAAATATTTATGGGGGCAAACGGGCAGTGTTCCATTATTCAAAGGGGAACAGGGCGCCCCCCTTCCTCAGTGCGCTCTCGACAACGGCTTGAAAAATGCGCGTATTGATTTTGGGCCCCAGGGTTTCCCAACACCGAGATAAACGTCGTCTTTTTTTTCCATCGCAAGGTGCTTTTCCTTTTGCTTAGCAATTTCATTCTGTGACAAATGAGGCTGCAGGATTCATTAAATTGGTCAAAATGAGATTGTGCTTTTTTGTTGTTGTTGCTCGTTCTGTTTGTTCCTTGTCACTCACCTGCAGTCAGGTTGACCACGGAGGCTGTACCGGCGGTGATGGCGTCCACCTGCGAGTGGATCTCATGTTTGGACTCGTCCACTTTGTTCTGGACCCAAACCCTGGACGCCTGGAGGAGAGAGGAAGAGGATGAGGACGAGGACGAGGACCGGTCAATGGCTCTCACGACAGAAGGAGATCTTTCTGCCCATCTATGGTGGATCGTCAAAGATTAGGGCGCTAGCACTTCTTGAAAGCTTGAAATCGCATCCTTCATATTTGCACTCACGTTCAACAGGCTAAAAAGCTAAAATGGACTCCGACAACAGATTAAGTCTACTCGGTTGGCTCCAATGCTTAGCTAAGCATATCTTCGCCAAAAGACAGTACATTTCCAAGTATAAAACCATGGATTAAGAGTCAAATCAATGACTGTAGAAATAGCCTGAGTTAATCTTTCCCATGCAGGGGATTTGAAGACGGTGAACAGTGTGGAATGTTCAAAAAGGGCCAGGGACTCTTGGAGTTGTAACAAGTGTGTACAACATGTGCACTCTTAAAGTGTGATGTGTGTGCGTGTGTGTGTGTGTGTGTGTGTGTGTGTGTGTGTGTGTTTGTTTGCGCTCACGCGTGTGGGGGTGTGTGTGATCTCACCAGGTCGTGGCCCAGAGGGGGCAGGTTGTCCACATGTCCCAGGTCAGCCTGGGCCTGCTGCACTGCGTGCATACTGCTGTTGATGGTCCCCATCAGCGCCTGCTGGGCCAAGCTCTGAGCCATACCCCAACACACACCACATTAAGTGCAACTCTAAACACTTTACAATTCAATTTCTTACTTAAAGTATTCCACTTTCAAACAATATCAAAAATATATATTTTTCTATACAAATACATGGGGGAGCTACAGTAAGAGCGTGTCTCTGTGGGGACAGGCGTGTGCACTGACTGTCCTGTCCCTCCCCGTGGGGCTCGGGGCTCACCAGCGGGGGCATGTGTCCTCGGTGCATCTGGCCCGTGGTGACCTGCTGCTGGGCCGACGGCATGGTGCCCGTGTTGAAGGTGTCCGGCCCGCCCACGGAGCCCGAGCGGATGATGCCGGGCAGGGCCACGGAGCCGTGCTCCACGCGGCCCACGCGGTTGAACTGCTGCTGGAGGATGGTGGACCTGGAGGGGCCGCGGCGGAGAGAAAGAGAGAGAGAGAGGGGGAGCCACGCGAGAACACCAGAGAGAGAGAGGGAAATGATAACCGTCAGCACGTCGCCAGAGAGAAACCGTGCGTCCCACCGTCTCAAACGGCAGTGCAACCCCAAAACAACAACAACAACAACAACAACAACAAAAACAACAACAACAACGTCCTGTGTTAGCGAACCAGAGAGAGCTGGCACACTTTATGGAAATCGATGCTGTCCTAGGCAGGTTAACACCGGCCACAGTCTCTAAGGTAATTAGTCAATGAGGTGATCAGGGCAGGCGGGGAGAGGCCATAATTAGGGCTATTGTGTGCAGCGCGGAAGCCCAGACCCAGCCTGTCAGAGAGCGGGGTCACTGGAGCGAGCTGGTTTCCAATGACAACCTGTCAACGGGTCGGCCAGAAAAAAGGCAGAACAAGCAACAAAAAAAAATGATAAAAGAAAGGAGGGCAAAGTGACACCAGCCAATCCGTATCGAAGAGCTGTCGGGAGTTGAATGGTAAAAGCCAGGCTAGGGGATAGGCCCGCGAGGCAACGAGCTTATGAGAATCTTAGAAGTGAACGGGGGTCTCCGAGAAAATACGTCTCAATCCAGGTCTCCCTGCAGGCTTGGCCTTCTTATGAGAAATACAACAATAATACTCTTAGCTTGGCCCTCGGGCTGTTTCTGCGCCGGGGCTGATACAAATAATTTAATCAGCCCATTGGAACACCAAACATTACACCCTCCACTATTAACCAACTGTTCCAATACATTAGAAGTGTTATTTGGGGAATTCCGGGAGCAGGAGTTTGGTCTCGTGTGCGTTTAAGTTCTCCGGAGCGCCATGCTGATGGAGCAAAACGGAGATTATATGCACAATAAACTGTGGGGTTTGCATTCCTACGAGGGATAACTCAAGAACATGAGTGGTCAGCACACACAGGGTTACTAAGGGGGTGCGGATAGCACTAGGCCTGCAACAGTAGAACGAGCCTCACTTTTTAGGGGACACCGATTCCTCTAGCATGGTGGACTCCTCGTCTCCCTCCAAGCCGAACCGGTCCTTACTCTGCTTCTGTGGAGCGGGAAAAACAAACAATTAACCGCTGACGCCGTCCAAACAAAACAGAAATTGACGGCGTTCTGTTCATAGCCGAAAACGACACATCAAATAGTGTGTCATCTCTCGATTGGACTTCTGCGCGCGGGAACTCGCCTTTTTGAGGATGATGTCGATGTACCCGGCGATGAGCTGGGAGATCTGCTCGCCCTCCGTCGTCTGGACGGAGTAGTAGCTCTCCTGGTACTCCCCAAAGTCCTGGTGAAGCACAAAGGAAGGGGAAGGCTGAGGCTCCAGCAGGCCCGTGCAGGCCCGGGGCCAGAGCCACCTGCTCTGGCTACACAGGTAATCCCTTCAAACAAAACCGGGTCTTTGTCCTCCAGCGGAAGACTTTCTTCTAGGGATCGCGCGGGTTGCGCCCCGCTCCTTGATGAGGGTTGAACTGAGGCAAGCGTCGACTCTCCCCGCTCTGCTTGATCTAAAAAGCTATCGGAGTTGATCATCTTCCTCCTACCGAACCGTGTGGCACTCTCAGAGTCTTTAAAGGAAAGGTCTGCAAAGGTGCACCTTTATCACAGCTCGTCGTAACAACGAGAAAATAAAAGTGCCTTCAACTGTACTTTTCTTTTAAATTCTTCAAAGGCCTGATTAAATATGGGACAGGCCCATTTCCAGACTTTTCAAAACGACACACTTCAAAAGGTTTTACCGGGGTGCAATAACTCACTCTAATCAACCCGGGCAGATGTACCTTTGACTATTTCCCACTAAATTGCACTCCGCTATTAATCATTAAGTGAAGTATTCATCCTACTTGAGAGAGCGGTCTCGGCTAATAAGACAATATGAGGAGAGAGCGGAGAGCGCTGTTGACAGTGATATCGCGTCGAAGAAAAAAAGAAGAAGAGCACTCCGAGGTGATTGAAACATTTTGTCGGAACACCACTGGTACATGCTTCACATTCTTGGACTGGCATCCATCATAAACACAGACGTGTGCATTGAATAACAAAGCCGATCACCATCGTGAAAACAGTCGCACTTTGGGGGACGGCGTCAGCGACATACAGCAATTTGCCACAGCCCTGCGGCGAGTGGAACCACATGTTGCGTTGGACAGATGCTGCATCACATACAGACATTAATGTCTGCGCAAAACCCTTTATGGTTTTCAGAGCGCTAATGATTTCCCAATGGAGACCAAACATGTGGGACTGGAGAGGGACCGGGGTGAACGTGTGTGTGTGTGTGTGTGTTTATTTTTTTTCCAGTACTGTCTTAGTAATGTGAAGGTAAATAAAGGACTGCGCCTATGTGTGTGTGTGTGTGTGTGTGTGTGTGTGTGTGTGTGTGTGTGTGTGTGTGTGTGTGTGTGTGCATGCGTGTGTGTGTGTGTGTGTTTTGTGTGTGTGTGTGTGTGTGTGTGTACCAGGGTGAAGCTCTTGGGCGAGGCGGCCCATCGCTTGACGGTGGTCAGGGGCCACTCCTGCACCACGTCCTTGGTCTTCTCCTCCACCCTCATCACCGACTCCTTGGTGATGCCCAGCAGACGCGGGACCAGCTTGTTCTTGCTCTTCATCTTCTCCTGGCGGTGGAGAGACACAGAAAGAGAGAGAGTGAGGAGAGAGAGGAGAGAGAGGAGAGAGAGAGAGAAAGAGAGAGAGAGAGAAAGGGGAACATCAGACAGCAGCAGTCACATAGGTGTGAGAGAACACCTCCGCCACAGAGCTGGCTGGAGGACACGACCCGTGTTGGCCGGAAGGTAAACAGTCGCGCTGCTCCCTGAGCCAATTCCCCGTGTGTGCGCTTGGATACCCAGAGGGGGAGGAGGAGGAGGAGGAGGAGGAGTGGGCCGAGGGGTAGAGAGGAAGTCACCATGCAGAGATCAGCCTTGTTTGTCATTGTCCCTCCCCCTGCTAGCCGACGAGGAACTCTGTCAGCCGAGTGGAGGGCAGGAACGCCGCCTGCCTTCAAACAGTAACCCCGCCTGTCCGCCGTAAATCCAGCCCGAGCCTCCCCAGCGCTCACGGCACCCCCTTATCTCCCCCCTCAGAGGGTGAGTCTACACTCGGCTTGGTGCCAGGAGGGCCGAGGACGACGCGGAATAAAGGGCTGGGGGCGGGGAAAGGGGGGGGGGGGGGGGGGGGGAGTTCCAAAATACCTTTTCACGTCGGCGGGATATTGTTTTCCTCCCAGGGTCACGCGGTGTGGAGGCTGGGACAAAGGCAGGTGGGTTATTACCACGCCGCCTTCGGCAGCTCAGGGCCCTTTCCAACCAAGGACAGATAACATTATCTCAGTCATCGCGCTGCGCCGCAGCTAAGTTTGGAGACGTATTCCAAGCTTTCATTGTTTTTCGGTAAGCGTCGTGGAGCACACTGACCCACATTGTATTCAAGTCAGGAAGTGGTTTTTTTTTTCTTCATCTGAAGTGGGTCCCTTGGTTGGAGATAACATCGCGTGTGTTTTAACCTTGGGTGTATGTTCAGAACACACGGTACCTAGCACGAGTCACGCCTGCGAATATACTGTACACACATGCAGTCACACCTCCACAAAAAAAACATAATACGAGCCTGGAACATAGAAACCCCTACAGTACAAACACACATTAAAATGGCCAGATTCCCTCAGTGTATACGTATGAAAGTTCAGCAAAGAAAGGCTTGTTCTTGGAGCTCTGAGTGGGTTTTAAGAGTGACATCCAACAAACGGGAGGCTGCAGTGAAATGGGAGCGTGCGCTCCACCCTGGGCCTATCTGTGTTCTCAGCTGTGGCTGGCGCCGGACAGAGTGCAGGTGGAGTGAATTATTTAACCGTGTCTTCAAATCCCGGCACTCTTCTTGTTCCTCCCTCGCTATCACAGACAAACACACGTCGCACAAACAGACACATTTAGGGAGACTTTCTCGCAAGGAAGACGCGCACGAACACACACGCGCACACACACACACACACGGATGCACACACACACACACACACACACACACACACACACACACACACACACACACACACACACACACACACACAGTCGCACAGAGCAAAGAAAATAAAAGATTATTGACCTTATAAATAAGTCTACTTACCGGGCCAAACGGTCTATTTACAGTCTATTAGGAGCGGAGACACAGAGCACGACAGATACCATGGCGCGGTCTCACCTTAACCAGGAAGAAGGACACTCCGTAGGTCTGGAGGGACCTGGCCAGCTTGACATATTTCACTTTGGCCTCGATCTCCGTCATCTCCCCACAGCTCTTATGGTCCTGCCCGACCGGAAATCAGAAGCAGCGTTTAGTGGTCCTGCATGGATCAATTCGTAAGTTTGGGTTTGAAACGTGCGCTGGACGGGGGCCACCGCGAAGAGGGACGATTCCCCTCCACGTACAAGTGACCTTTACGTACCATAAATATTTTCTTCTCCGCGCCTCTCTGCTTGATGTACTCCTTGGGTAGGAACTCCTTCAGGCTACGGAGATAAATCACACCTTTTTTTTTTTACAAGGTTACACTTTGCGCCGTGCGGCCATTCTCCCTCCTATTAACATAGCTGTGTGCATGAGGTCACTGCAGCCCCCGGTGCCTAGCTACATCTTTGACAGCAGGCTGAGCGCCTCACACCGACAAATAGCATTCCACTGGAAGAACCCCCCCCCCCCCCTCCCAAAGAAGGCTCTGGTTAGTGTAGTTCTTATGATTTGTGAAAAAGGAGCACACAATTAAAAAGCTTAAAAAGGGATAAACATCTAATATGAAGGGAGAAACAAAAGACTCCGTGGAACGTGTCTTGAAGTGGTCTGTCTGGCACTGAGTAGGGCTGTGAATGTAAGTGGTGGGAGTGTTTCTGGGGGGGGGGGGGGGGCTTTTGCTGAGGGCACAGAGGTCTTACTCCAGGAATCCGGGCTTGTGTTTGTGCTCCACGTGGGGTCCAAACTGGATCTGGGCCTGGATGCTCGCAAACTCGCAGGCCTTGTCGAAGGAGACGGGGTGGGAGCCGTTCAGTATGTCGTCTCTGGCCTAGAGGAGAGAGGGCAAGGGCGAGGCGGATGGAGAGAGTTATGGAGCGGCACAAAGGAGGGGGAGGGGGTAAAAGGGATGAGACGGCAGGAATAGACAGAGAAAAACAATATGTATGAAAAAAAAAACTCTGAGCGTAGTACTGAACGCAGAGAGAGCAGCATAACGAGCGATTCATGACGTGATCCTGAAAGCGGCTTCGGAGGAAGTGCCTGCTAAGTGTATCCGCAACCCAAAGCATGCACTTCACAAACACATTACTTAGACCGATTGACTCGGAGGAGCAAAATATGTATAGTCTGTGTGGCAATACAATTACATTTTCAGCTATTTCAAATCTTAAAAATAGACACTATTTGTCAACAAATAGAAATATGATACAAAAATCAATAAATTTGCCCCTAAAATACTTCCGTCTGGAGAGGATTTTGGCATGAGGCTCTGATAAAATGCTTCCATTTTGCATTTTAGGGACACTCGTTAGCAAAACACTGGAAAATTTCTTCAATGACAGTGTCTGAGGCACCACACATAAGCGATACCTTTTCGATGACACTTAGACACCTGAGATATATGTCAGTGCCTCTCTCGTCAAAGCCAAACGTCAATGGCCTGTCAACAGTATTGAAGACAGTTTAGGTAGCCTGACGGAAGAAAAAGCCAGCTACTGCTTTGTCAACATCTTTCAAATGGCTGTGTGCGTGTGTGTGTGTGTGTGTGTGTGTGTGTGTGTGTCTGTGTGTGTGTGCGCGTGTTTGTTGTTTTCTCAGGGGGCTGGTCTGTGCTGGCTGTCTCTCCCTCTCTTGTGTTGTGTGTAGCTGTAAGATTAATGGCTGCCTTTGCTGAGGAAGCCTTATAGCTCTGCACAAGACGGGCCCGGTTCAGCTCTTTTGAATGTCTTATTTTGTCTACCGGAAAAACTAAATCGTGCTACAACAAGGAAATAATTTTCTGCACACAATTCCATGCCTGCTATGCGATGCATTGGGAAAATGTGGGGGTTGGGGATGCTTAGTATTTGATTCTTTCAACGACAGACCTTTTTTCTGCTTTTTGGAAGGTTTTTGGTAGACCAGTAAATAGAATTCTACACAATTTTACTAAACACTTAGCCTTTATACAGTATTTGCACACTATAAGAGCAGCTTCTAAATGGTGGTGCTGCTGGACGCTCCAGTAAAGAGAAGCGGTGAGTCAGTCTTTGCCACTGCATGAGAGGAAACTGAGGGCCTGAGGGTCCTGACCCCAGCCCAGCACGGGTGCGCCAGAGCTGGGGTCAACCAGTCCACGAGACCCCCCGGAGAGGATGACACAGCCGTAGCTCCGAACCGCTGAGAGAGCAGCGCAGCGGCACGGCAACTACACGCACACGGCCATCGATCGACTGGCTCAACAATAAATCCATAGGGGTAGCAATGACAAACCAACGACGGCGGAAATAAAGAAAACTACGCACACACACATACACACACACACACACACACACACACACACACCGGGACGTTCAGTATTCTGTGTGGAGTCTGACGGGTTACACATCAGCCGCCGAACCGACAGCGCTCGAGCCTTTTCAGAACCTTCCAGGTCTGTTTTCTCAGCTGGGGGATTGTGTATTGAATGCTGAGTTTTGATAACCAGCCAGAGAAGCAGGGATCAAACACAGAGTGGGAAAACACCAGAGCCCCAAACAGAGCGAGCTGCTGTTGCCATGGGGCCGCAGACAGGCTGTGGAGCGGGGAGACGAGTCACAGGAGGAGATGGGGGGCGTGTCCGCAGTAGGAGAGAGGCTTAGGCTGTCTCTGGCTGCGTGTGGGCGTGTTAGCCGTGCGTGTGTGTGTGTGTGTGTCTTAGCTGTGTGTGTGTGTGTGTGTGTGTGTGTCTGCGCGTGGGTGTGCTGGTGACGATTGGGCATGAGATCACAGAAGTGTGGAAGCTGCACATCATTTACAAACAGAGCTCACGATAGGGATGTTCTCCCACTGGAGCCTGGGACATGATATCCTAAGCTCCTGGAGACCCAGTGACCGGGATCCTCCCTGGCGGATGTTCTACGGTCTCCCGTGGAAGGAACACAGGAGCCACGGACGGCCCGTGTCCAATCTGTGTCTGCGTATGTGGGCTTCTACGTCTTTGTGGTGTGTGTGTGTGTTTGTGGGTTTCATGCCCCCCCCGAGATGCCGCTGAGCAGCGTCAGAGCAGAGGGTCAGGGGGTGAAGAATGCGAGGCCCGGGGCCTGGGGTATGTTCCATTCAGCCTCAGACAGAAAGCCCCCTGTCTGCGGCAGCGTCCTCCAGCCCCTCCGTCGCACGGAGACAGATCTCTGCAGACCGAGGCCCCTGCCCGGTGGGGGACACACGGCGGGGTCTGCCTGCGCGACACTCCCCACCACCGGGGACGGGCAAGTTGGCCTGAGACGAAAGACAAGAAGGCAGGGAGTAGAGAGGCAGGCGGGCGGGGGACATGACAGGAGTGCTTGTGAGAAATGAGCGTTTGGCGTTGCGAGTGCGTGGTCTGTCTACGCCATGAGGTGGGCCAGAACAATGGGTAGGGTCGACGCGCGCGCGCGCGATGAGGCCCGACGTCTTCACGGGAACGAGGGGGGCGGGCCGTGAGGGCGGGGGGGGGGGGGAACAAGAGGACGGATTCACATCGAGGATAATTGGCGAGGCAGAGGAGGAGAGAGAGAAAAAAAGAGAAAGAAAAAAGAGAAAGAGCCAGGGAGGGGACAAAACGACAAGCGGGGCCCAGACAGAGCGGCGTGTCGGACAGCACCAAAGGGAGGCGGCGTGGGGCAGTAAAGCGTCCGTGCGTTCGGGAGCGGACGACGGGAGTCCTCCCTGGCAGGCGGCCGCCACGAGAGGGAACGAGGCCACCTACTTAAAGTATACATGAGGCGCCGCGTGAGCGCGCGATTGTGTTTCTAACAATCCGGGGGGCTCGTTCTGGGTCATTTTAATTCGAGGCTTACGCTTTCTGCCGGTGTGTCGGGCCGGGCTCGGGTTGTGTGTGCGTGGGAGCGTGCCGCTTTTGCACGCGTGCCTACACATTGAAAAGTCAGCAGTTGGTTGGAGTGAAGGAGAGATTGCGCTGCAATGTGCAGGGATTGAGAGATGGATCGTGTGTGTCTGTATGCGTGTGTGTGTGTGTGTGTGTGTGTGTTAGCGTGTGATGCAGTTTACCAGGTGAGCCCTGGTGTCAGTGGGGAGGAGGAGGAGGAGGAGGGGGCAATGTGTTGGGGGGGCCGCCGGCTGTCTGAGGTCAGAGGCCCTCCAGGGTTGTGCGATAAACACCCTTCCCTTACAAATATACACACACATGAAACACACACACACATGCAAACAAACTCAAACGCATGCATAGTCACGTGTGCACGTTCATGCACACACACACACACAGACACGTGTGCGTAGCCGGACCAGATAGAGCCAGTATCACACAAGCGGATTCATTTGAGCACACAAAGCAGGCCAGCGCGTGCTGTGGACCAGCACCAGGCCCAGAGCTCCTCCAGCAAACAGAGACAGGAGCTGGTAAGTAAGGCAGGCGGTCCCCAATGGAGCAACGGGTCACGCAGCCAGCTGTGTTTGGGCGGACGTCTCCATCTGAGGAGCCCCTGGATCAGTCAGCCAGAGCGGAATGTGGGACAGGGATTCACCCAGGAACTGTGCCGTCCTTGGCAGGCCAGGGCCGTGCAGGGCCGTAGAGCCCCGCGCTCGACAAACCAGTCGAAATGGGTCAGCGAAGCAAGCCCATCGGGTCTGTTGACGGAGCGAGGGCGTTCGTGCGTTTGTGTGTGTGAGAGAGAGAGAGAGAGAGAGAGAGAGAGAGAGAGAGAGAGAGAGAGAGAGAGAGAGAGAGAGAGAGAGAGAGCACCGGGCGTACCTGCACGTAGAGGAGGTTCAGCTGAACGGGATCCCTGGAGTCCACGTTCTGGTCCGAGTAGAAGAACTTGCGTCGGAGGAGCAGCGTCTCGCTCTCCTCCACGCCCTGCTCCCGGAACGTCCTGCTGTGGTCCAGCCAGTTCACTGGGAGCGAGGCAAACACACAGACACGTGAGGAGGGCAACAACAACCGCTGAAGGGTTGCCGGCGGGATCACTCTGGGATGATTTATCGATTCGCACGCTCCCCCCCCTCCCCCCCCGTTTTAATTGGGGTCCTCCGGGCCATGGATAACAGTCTTGATTTCATCAAACTTTGATACTTCAGCGCGTTCGCTCTGACTGCCGCGCGCCATGCTGACCCAACGGCGTGCGCGGGTTTTACCGCAAAAACAGAAAACCCAGGAGTGTGTGAATGCACTCACAGTCGTCGTCGGTGTGGAGCTTGGCTTTGAGCTTCTCCATCTTCCTCTCGTCCCGGAGCAGCGTCCGGTCCTTCTTCAGCGTGCCCGTGCCGTCCTCCTTCCTCTCCTCGGCCTGCTCCTGGATGAGGGAGTACTCCTCGTAGTTGGTGATGCCTGAAAAGAGAGGCCGGGGGGAGGGGCTTAGGGCAGAGCGCCGGCACCGTGTCCAACGGTGCCTCGTTAGCCGTTAACTACCTGTTTTTACACGGTTCTCTCTCTTTCTCTCTGTCTCCTCATCCCCCTTTTCCTCTTTATTCGTCTATCTCTCTCCCTTTCTGTCTCTTTCTCTCTCTTTCTCTCTCTCTCTCGCTCTCCCTCCCACTCACTCTCTCCTCGGCCTTCCCTTGCAACAGCTATGGCAGAGGACCTGGCCAGCAGCCAGCCAACTAAAGTAGGGAATCCAAGGAGTAAAAGGGGGGAAGCCAAGCAGAAAGCAATTCTCTTTCTCTGTCTCTCGCTCTCTAAACAAACAAGGTCCACTGAAGACATCTGCCAGGCACACGCTTCCCCCCTTCTCCTCGCCCAATCGAGCGCGGGGGTAATAGAAACACACGGCCGTGGGAACGCTTCCGTGACAAGCGAGGACGCTGCAGTCTGTGGCCCCGGCCACCGCGCCGCCTCGTTCCCTCAGCCACTTTCCGAGCGTCGCGAGCCACAGACCCACTTTAGGAACCAGGCCGACTCGGGCCTCAGAGAGCCGTGCTACGTGTTCGCGCTCGAGCGCGGATCCACACTGAATAGGCACCGCAGCGCGAGGGGGCCTTAAAATATCTACAGTGGAGTGATTGTGCCCGGGCCGGACCCTGTGCTAAAAATACCCCCCCCCCCCCCCCCCCGGATGAATAATTCATGGCGAGTGGATGGGTTGATGGGACTCACGCTAGCTGCGGCTGCTGCTGGGAGGGGGGAGGGGGAAGGGGGGGACGTCTCGTACCTATTCTGCTGCATATGGTCACGAGCAGCTCGCCCACGGTCTTCGAGTCGTCCACCATGATGGTCTTGATGGCGCCGTCCAGCATCTTAATCTTCTGGGGCCGCTGCTTCTTCTTGTACTCCAGGACGTCCTGAGGAGAGAAGGGACACGTGAACGTTGCCGACTCTCTGCTCACCGGAGCTCACCGTTGTACTGTGGGTTAGTGAGAGTCCCAGGGTAAGAGCTAGTTAGGGAGGGGGGAGCTCTAGGACACCACTCAGCAACCCTCTCTAAACAGAAGAAACAGGATGACAGGTGCATATACACTCACCCCGTTTCGCAGCATGTAGTAATCCAGGGTCCGCCCCGACTCCAGCCAGATCCCCTTTCTGGGATCGTCGTCGGACAGGAAGAGGCCATAGTCAGACGCTGGGACACACAGAGAGCAAAAGGGGCATTGGCGTCACTTCCACAACGTTCAAACAAACTTTCAACGGAAAGGGGAATCCACTCGGCTAACAAAGCTCGGCGCCAAGAGAGATGGCGGGACGAGAGAGCCAGAGCGAGAGAGAGAGAGAGAGAGAGAAAGCGAGAGAGATGGAGACAAAAGAAGGTAAATGATGCATGGCTCTCTCGCTCTCTCTCTCTCTCTCTCTCTCTCTCTCTCTCTCTCTCCCTCATCAATTCCACGCGCTCGCCCTCCATCTGGAGGCGTCCGTCTGCTACCTTGGCCGCTCTGGGCCTCGGGGACCCTCTCGCGGATGATCCGGCAGGCGTCGTACACCGGCGTGCACGGCTCAAACTGCATGGTCTTCACCACGTTGCACTGGCGGACGCAGATCTTGAGTGACAGGGCCACCATCTTGACCGGTCGTGTACGGGCCTCGCAACCTGCGCTCCTGCGGGAGACAAAAATAAATAAATAAATAAATAAATAAATAAGTGTGTCGTCAAATTGGGAAGGCTTCAGGAACGCAATGAGCAACACGCGACAGGGTGACCCGCCGTACCGTTTCAATGCGCCAACGGCGAACGCAGTGAACGCGGCCGGCGCTCATTCAGTTTGAATGAATACGCTCCTCTTCCAACACAACTCAATTAAAATGACCCAGTAACCCCAGCAGATCTCTATGGATACATTAAAACTCAGCACAAAGACCCACTATGTTCTGCTGTTCAAAACACAAGCTGCAGCATATGCTTCAGCTTGACGTGGCCGCCTCTCCCTCCCCCTCCCCCTCCCGCTTTGACTTCAAAGGTCAAGAGGGAACCAAGCGCTGCTGCTGGCAACGGCCACCGTGATGGGCATCGGCCCGGCCGAGGTGAGCCTCGTGACCTTTCAGCACAAAGGCAAAATGTCCCCGCCGTCGGCGACAACAATGGGGACAGAAGCCGCTTACACGGGAGGCGACGCGGCGCGCCGACGCCACAATGTGTTTCCACGTCGCCTCGTGACTCTGGCTGACAAGCCGGCTCCTCCAGCATAGGCGTGGGCATTTTGTCACATCCTGTAATTAAACGGGGGGGGGGGGGGGGTCGGTCTATTCAGGTACTCTGGTGTTCTCAGGCTAAAGAGGGAGGGGGCCGAGCGAACGCGCCGTTCACTCCTTTCTTCCCTCCTCCTCGCTCTTGACATAAAGGGGGAAATAGCACGCGAGTGACTCTCAAGTCCCCGTCCGGGGAATAAGGTGTTCATTAGCAGGACGGTCGTCCTATGCCGGGGAGGGGGGAGGGGGGGGGTCAGGTGTTTGTCACGCTCGTCCACTGTCAATCCACTGTCCGCCGGCCTTTCAGGAGAAGATGGTGATTGCGGCAAAGCACACTGTTTCCTGAACACCGCCCCCCCCCCCCCCCCCCCCCCCCCCCCCATTTATGCATTACGCACGTCACTCATTCTCGGTCTCTTGTCACATCGAAGGTCACGTTGGAACTGGGCAACACATAATCATCCAACCAACTACTTTCTCCAGTCCAGATATAGACCAGTCCAGCCTCCTTATGACCCGGAGCTCTGGCTCTTACAAACCCTGTTAGCCCACCCTGTGTGCCGTTTTGGGGGGAGAGAAAAGTGAGGGGGAAAATTCTCTAAATGATATGGGCCGCTAATAAGCGGCCCCGTGGGCCAGTGCGCCTTTCAGAGACGTGGGCCCCCCCGGGAGGCTGTCCTCTCCTGATGCTCCCTCGGCGGGGAGCGCTGGGGACGGACACAAAGAGGGGGCGGTAATGGCGCGGCATGGGCTCCCCTTGGCCCCGACTAGCAATGGTGTCACACAGGGCCTTTGTCCACCGGAGGGGCCGCTCTCCCCAGGGTTGAAGAGGCCACGTGGGCAGCCGAGGAGGCTCCGACAGGGGGCAGCCGAGGCAGCTCCGACAGGGGGCAGCCGAGGAAGCTCCGACAGGGGGCAGGCCAGCACGGGGACGCGGAGCGGGCGCCAAGCCATCGGTCTGCGGGACGGACGTGCACACAGGTTTGGGGCACGTGCCCGTGTCAGACACGCATGTAGAATAGACACATGGATGTGCACTCACCAGGAACGCAAGCTGGAGGTATGGACCGCAAAACGAGCAGACACACACACACACATTAGGTACCCGACGCATACCTCAGTCGCTGTGCACACAAACAGACGTGCCTTTGGAGGTCAGTTGTAGGTGAGCCGCTGGGATGGATAAGGCGGCGATCGAAGCGAAGCGCGGCGCTCCTCCCGCCACGCGAGCTACCAAATCACTTTTAGTGTCTGCGGGAGAAAAAGGCATCCGTCACTCCCAGAAGCTCCGCCGCCGAGGAGCCTCGTGATAAAAAACCCGAGGAGCATCATCATAAGTCTTCCGCCCACCCGAGGCCGGCGTGGCCATTTTTCCACGTCGGGTTCCTTTTTGGCGCCCGCTCCGAAGCGGCCCTCCAACCTCGTTAACCTCGGCCTTCAAACGCATGGGAGGATCCGTCTCTGGAGCAGAACCTCAATCTGCGGCGCGCTGCTCGCAGCCACTACTCTGTCTCTCTCTCGTACGAGGCAGACGCTCCTAACCGAGTTGATCCATCATCGCCTCCCGACCGTCGAGGGCCGAGCCGAGCGAAAGCGTCCGTCTCCCAGTGGTTCCCTTTTTGCACATCCGGCGCCACCCCCTTTTTGACCATTCGGCCTGGCCTGGGTTTAGGCATCGTGAGCCCCCCACCCCCCACCCCCTTGTAACATTAAGGTGTGAAGTGGGGCTTCGAGGCCATGTTTTGCCAGCAGCTCAAAAGCCATTCTGACCAGAGTCAATTGAACAGACGGCGGGGCCTGGGCCATATGGAGGGGAAATAGTGCTAATGGTGGAACGGGAGAAACAGAAATAGAGAGAGGGAGAGAGAGAGAGAGAGAGAGAGAGAGAGAGAGAGAGATACACAGAGAGAGAGAGAGAGAGAGAGAGAGAGTGAGAGAGAGAGAGAGAGAGAGAGAGAGAGAGAGAGAGAGAGGCAGAAAGAGAGAGAGAGCTAGGGGGCCATTGAAGACAACAGCTGGCTCACTACTGCACCAGACCACTTCTTTGTCAATGGGAAGATGGAGGGCTCAGTAAGGGTACAGCATGTATAACTGATTAGAAATAAGATCCTTTACCTGGGGGGGGGGGCTTGCCAGCTATGCTGCATTGACACAATGTTGTTCACAATAGTATAATCGTTCCTAATAGGACGATGGGTAGACACGGTTAAGGTTGTTCTAAGGTCCTTCATGCAAGCCTCATGAGACCTTAGCATCTGCTAGCAGCGTTTTCCCTGTTCGCTGGGTGGATGGGGAAAGCGTTAGCGTGCCGAGAGCTTCGGCCATGGTTTCTAGCTGGGATGGCTGAATGGCTCTTCCAGCTGCATCGGTAGGTGTTAGGGGAAGTGTGCACAGCTACGCTGACCACGGAGGGTCTCTCATAGCACACACGAGTAGCCGTCACTGTTAGCGCATGCATCCTGTTGCAACCATTTTAAGACATTAGTTCTTAATAGGAGTGCGACCCTCATTAGAACATGCTACGGTCAACACACCACACTCGTTCTCAAACACATATAAACAAAAATGAGTGCGCAGAGGAAAACAGCCGATCTCGAAGGTAAACCAGAGCAGCGAGCCAATGTTCGTCCTGGAGGGCTTGGGATGAAAGCTTCCCTGACCTGGTGAATAAGACCAGGTAAAACCGCCTGGAATCAACCAGATTACAACCCAAACTCCACAAGGCAGGAATGAACCCAACCCCCCCCCCCCTATTGCAGCACCAAAATGTCCACCCCCTCCTCCCTACACATCTAAGTGAATTTCAAGGTCACGGCATACAATTGGAAGCCACGGTAAGGTAAGGGGGAGGGTGGGTGGGTAGGGGGGGGGCTGTGCAGGGAGGACTGTAGAGTAAGCCAGGGCACTGCGACCTCCTCATTCTTACACTTGAATTTGTGCACAGGAGAGAAAACACTGGTGCATCTACGGCTTAGCGAACACAAGCAGGCAGCCCACTGGGGCCAGGAGCATTACACTGTAGCGACAGAGCTGTAAATAGAGAGCGGAATATATTGAGGACGCACATGAGTACACAAGGTGGATTAGCGGAGCAGTTCGGCAGCCAGGGCTGCTATTGTTGAGCACGGAAATGAGATTCTAACAAGCGTTAATACAATTTAGAACAAGCCCAAACCTCAAACCACTTTGCTTGTCGAGGAGCGGAGAGGGAAAAAAAAGGACTACCTTGGTTGGAGCCTAGCATAATCGCAGAGATACAGTGAATTGCCATTTCAAAAAAGCCTCCGTTTAATACACTGCGATCATGCCGTTAATTACAGTGTATGTCAATGGCATACAGAGCGGAAGGGGGGGGGGGGGGGGGGGCGAGGATAAACCCTCCATCAGCATTTTTCGAAGGCTGGCAGCCAAGATGAAAGAGGTTGTGTGCTGAGGATGTATGCTGATCAGCTCCCTCCTCCTCCCCTCTCATCTCTTCATCCTATACTGACACGGCGAATTCCACGGCAGGCTTTTATCCCGTTTTGATTAAAAAGGAGGGTCAGTGTGCTGCAGGCCCGGGGCACGTCTCCAGAAGTCAACTAGGGGCTCGACTGGAGCGTGCACACCGACACACGTGTACACACGCACGCACACACACACACACACACACACACACACACACACACACACACACACACACACACACACACACACACACACACACACACACACGTGCACATACACTAAAGAACGCGCACGGCCCAGTAATCTCTATCGATTCGTGGAGATGCAAAGAATGCTCTCTTTCAGATCTCGCTCGGTTCCGTTTCCCATCAGCGGAGCCATCGCAAAGGCAAAGCCCTGCACTCGGTGGGACAGCCGAGGTCGGGTGTGTTCACTCCGGCACACATCAGGGCCGCGGTGCTCCTGCGTTGCTCCGCCTTTTTAATGACATTCAAGTTATCAATCCGAGTGCCTCGCGTCCTAATTGGAATCCGCTAAATCAAGGGGGGCCCTTTGAAGAGCCCGACGAGCCAGGAGAACTAATCAGCCGTCATAAACGCAGCCTGGGTCGGGAGCCGTCCCTGATTTATCCAAAGGACACGTAGCAGCTTACGAGCCGTCTCCTTAACTACACCCTGGGCTGGGCCACGAGGACCGCGTGGACCCCCCCCAGATCCATCATCCTGTCTCCTCTCCCTCTCAGCCCGCTTGTCGTCACATCAACCCCCCCCCCCCCCCCCCCCCCCCCACACACACACACAAATGGGACGGGCACGCAGGGCAGGCGTGTAGCGGCGGGACAAACTTGCTGCGCAGGTGCTTCTGGGAAAATGGCCGAGGAGTGACTGTAACGTATCCCAGGTCACAGTGGTACGGTTATTACCGGTATGACCTCGCGGGGGGAGAGTAACAATATTAGCATATGTGCATGACAAGCCAGTCAACACCCATTATCCTCCAATCAAGACGTCCTCAGCGAACGCGCTCCCTTCCCGGGAACCCTCGCCGAGACTGGCGGGCTGCAGCGAGCGCCAGCCACATCATTACCCGTCCATCAAAGCCTTGCACTACCATTTCCCCCCCCCCCCCCCCCCCCCCACACACACACACACACACACATACACACACACACCGCTTTTACAAATAAACGACAAAGCAATCAGTCTCCACAGAGAGCACTGTCAACTGGCCTTCCTGACTCTGCTCCGCTGCCCCCCGGGAATCATATCAATGCACCTGTTCGGTCACTTTACGACTCACACAAACGGACGTAGAGAGGCGGCAGAGAAAATAGGGCCTGTCGCTTTAAGATGATTGTGCTTTGAAGAATGCAGTCTAGTTGTGTATTTTCTACAGGGGTGAGTGTGCTGCGACGACAGTTAGCACGGTGGAGGGCACGTCTCTGTGGCCCCCCCTGACCCTGTCGCCGGTAGTATAGGCTTTCCCATTATGCAATTTAAAGGCACAGAACCTGCCAGAAATGTGAAATTGTGTCCTTAACGCGGGGAGGGAGCAGGCGGCTCCTCTTCCTCTAAAAATACCCGGCAAAGTAGAACATCCTCCAGTGCTCCTTCACAAGGATCCGTAAAGATGGATGGAACAAATAGACCCGTGACTCTGTGAGCATTCAAGGCAAAATCCTCCTGAGCATTTAGCGACGCTAATGTGGTAATAGCACCAGAAATCTCACTGATACTCCAATCCTTATTCTTGAAGATAACCCAACTGAAGGGTTTTTAAGTACCGGTTAAACATCTATTATGTAAGTGGCTCAAGGATCTACTTGCTCCAATTACATTACATATTATAAGCGCTTAGTAGTTTACAATGGTTCTACTAATTACAAATTCTCCAAATGATGGATTATACGTAATAGTCCAATGCGGGGAAAACAGAAGGCTCTCTTGCACTTCCATATCCCCTACCTTGCCAGCAGACATGTTGAACAGAGAAAGACAGAGGCGGGCTACCAGAGGATAAAAAAGAGGATGAGGCGGAAGAGAGAAAAGGAGAGGAGCGAGGTCTCCACCCAAAAGCTGCTGTCAATCAGTTTGTGCCAGAATTGAGCACACACGGACGTTCAACGTGGCGCCTTGAATCCTGACAGTGTCCCCGGCTAGATGGATTTCCTAGATGGAGTGGGAGTGGCCGGGAGAGGAACAACAGCTGCTTCTAATTACATCTTTAATGAATGAGGGCTATATTATCTCCAACGTCTTCAGAGATGTACGAAACGCCTGCCGTATAAGACCGTGAAGTAGAGGTGACCCTGCGGTGCTTCGTCTTGTCATGTGTTGCTCGTAAAGTGCCGCACATCCGGGCTCAGTCTTGGACACCGTACAGTAAAGTGTCTCTTTAATGATAGGACACAGAGAACACGGTCAGTCTAAAGGTCAGTCTGGGATGTCTGCTCTCTTTCAGATGGATTTAAGCCTGGCAGCAACACTTCACGAGCTCTCTCTCTCTCTCTCTCTCCCACTTTAACAGCTCCAAAGCAAACCGTGCAGAACGCATTTACGAGATCGATGTTTTAAAATGACGTAGATGACTACGGTTTCTCAAAGGTGTATGTAACCCAAGTCTTATAATGGGTCACCAGACATACATACATGTATCTTGTCACAGCTGGCACGATGAATCTAAGGGACTGGTTCTGTATGCCCCAAACATAAGCCAGGTACTGCCAGATGTACATAGAAGGAGTACTGAGCTTCATAGACTATACAGAAGCCCCAACAGAGTGCATACATAATGGGTCTAGGACAACACGCACGCTTTTTGTTGACTCATTTACCAAGTTGTTAACATTTTACCAAGGGATTTCAGAAAATGACTTCACTTTTTGTCCACTGTCCTAACAAATATGTACAAGTCAATTTACTATGTGAGTAGGTTGCTTTGTTTCTCAAGCTTCAATTACACTTAAACACACACACACACACACACACACACACACACACACACACACACACACACACACACACACACACAGACACACACACACGAGAAGCAATCAAATAATCCGAGAGTAAATTGTAGTATTTTTTTTTTACAGAAATCAAATCAGGGGCGATGCTCTTCCAGGCTATTACAGCACGCTCACGGAAACAATAGAAGAGTCAATTAAACCAACGTCGCTCCTTTTGGTCCCGGTGTACTGAACCTGACTGGTGTGTGCCTACTCTGAAGGATGACAGAGGTCGTAATTGGAATAATACCGCCTTTATGAGAGTGAGACAATGCCAGACAGAGGGAGCAAAAGAGAGAGCCCAGAGAGTGTTCATCAAAGTGGCCCACAGATATAAAATGACAGTAATTAACGAGCTGTGGTAATAACATCAGAGTTTCTGACCTCTTTGACAACCGGGAAACCGCTTGGAGCAAACCAAGCATTCGCTATGGGGAGAATAGAATGAGTGGAGGAAACCAGTGCACTGTGGCTTGGCAATGGGCAACAGTTGGGATACTCTCTGTTCACTCAGAGAAAGCATGACAGACACGCAGCTACAGTAACAACATCCCCCCCCCCCTTTTTATACACTTCTTTATGAGGAAAGAAAGGTTCACAAACGTGGAGTTTCATTCTCGTACTCAATATAATCCATTTGACCACAAAAAATTAAACCATACCTACTACTACACATGTTGAAGGCCACATGCTTTTCCCAATGATAATGAGTGAATAATAAGTGAAAACAAAACAAAAATACTGCTTCTAAAATCAAACAAGCCTTTTTATTCAGTGGAGTTCAGTAGAATCATCTGTGTGGGCGGCTGCATTCTAGAGAGTGGAGGCAGGGCCGCTATAAAGGCACCACATCTAGCCGCTACCTTAGTATGCCGAAAGCATCAGTATTTAGCAACCTGCTCAGGCCGCTCTGTCTGTCTACCGCTGGGCCATAAATCCCGCCCTGAGTGCCGTGTCCTGTAAATCAGGTGACTCCAATCTCCCGCCCAGACAGGTCCCTCTCCAGCTCCCTCCCCTAGCCTCTCAGGTCCCACTCTCGGCTACACTCCACATACTGATTACACGACCATGCCCAAGTGGAAAGGAACATCCACTGGCAAGGCGCCAATGTGCCAGCCCTTCAGGCCACTGACAGTGTGTGTCCTCGGGGGAAATGTCAAAGAAAAAACAAAAAACGCCATGGCAATTTGGAAGACACTCAAGAGTGGCGTTTGGTTGCAAATTCCGAACAGACACGTCATCGTGAAAACGGAATACCCCAAAAACACACAGCACTTGGATATCTTCTTTCACAGTCAACGGCACATCCCCTTTAGGAAGGAGCAAGGCCGTGTTATTGTTGGGTGAGCTAGGGCCACAGGGAGGGCATGCTGCCGGCCCATTGTTTCCACATCAGCAGCTCTGCCCACGGTTGCCATGGCTGCTGCCTTGCACACCTTTTCCTGGACATATAAGGGCGGACGGCAGCTGAGTCTCAGTTCACTTCACTGGGCCCGGGTCACCGCCCCGCCCACAGGGCCATCTTGACGAGAATGCAGCGGCCGCTGTGCTCTTGAGGTTTCCACAAAAGGCACCTTTTCAAATGTCAGGGGAACACAATTGGTAAGAGGTTTTCACCAAGTTACAGGCAGCTTTACTATGGCGCTCATAATATTTTTGTCGGAAGGCCTGCCACAACACAGGGCTCAAGGAGAATGGTTGGCGGCAAAGAAATGGCGGGCAGGCTTTAATTCGTTTTGACAAAGCGCGTCTACAAAAATGAAAACACCTTTCTGCAAGTGTCGCATTTGTTACGCTGCCACAGTGAGCTTTGTAGAAAAATACAAGGATCGGGAAGCAGGCGCCTCCATTTTTATACCATCCCTCACCTTCCTCCTCTGACAACAGCCATTGATTTGAGTGATGCTCGTCTATCGCTTGAGTGGCATGACCTATCATTTCATCCCGCCAGAGAAGGCTAACGCGCCCCACCCTAAGATAGTTACACTGGTTGTTTATGCCCCTCTAGGTGGGATTACAATCTCACCACAAAAGAAGGCCTCTCTTAGTTCCTGTTACAAGCACTTAACTGTGGCTGGACAAAAACTGCGCCAGGCAGCCGGCCAGTCTGCAGACAGAGCACTCAGGCAAAGACTACCTTCACACAAACTCAATTAGCCAGGCGGCTTTGAAAGTACGTCCCCTCGCTGAGTGATTTACGATTGGTCAACATCCAGAGTGAACCGTAAAAGTTGAAGGCTAACCGTGGGAGACCGAGGCAAACGCAGAGCTCCATTTAATGAAGGTGCGCATGCGGACATTCCAAACACACAGGGTCTGCGTGGCACCGCTGCCTGATTGGATGTTCTCTCAGCATGGACTAAAAGCACGGTAGATTCGAATGTTTAAATGGGCTGGAAAAAAGGAGTAAACAACAGTTTTTCCGTCTGACAAATACCGCATACTTCAGATAGTTCTTCAAACAATGCCGATGCAGTGTGTGGGAGACCAGCAGACAGAAATCATGTCGGCATGGCCCAAAATCGCTTGGCAGACACACTTGGCCTGGTATGGTCCTTATGACAAGACAGTTTCTCGCCACATTTCCATACTACTTGGCTATACCCCTGTGAGAGTTGAAGGATATGAAAGACGTGTACTCTGTGTTTGGCTGGCAGCTCAGCTGTGACTACAGCCTTGTAGGGGATAGAGACAAATATGGGTGCCACTGGAAGATGATTTGAAAGCGGCACAGACCATTTATAAAACATCTGAAACAAAACATCACAAGGATTTAAATTACCGTCGGCAGAGAGGGGAGAAGACAGCGGAGCGGAAAAGATGAAGAAGTATCATTAAATAACTATTTCTTCACCTTAAATTGAGTCACTTTTAAGCGGTAGGAAAACCTCGAGAACCATTATTCAGGGTTCTGTGAGCTCTGTGTGGTAAACGCTTCTTATTTTGTTCTCAGTCAGGCCTGTTGTTTAGGACATAGAAAACACGTCCATTAATAATCCTCCAGATTGTGTACACTACAAGGTCCGCTGGAAAAATGAATCAAAGACCACAGAATTGCATATCTTGAGAGCGATTGGATCCACCAAATCAGATTCACTGGTGAGCCGTTTTCCCTCTGCTCTCAGAGGAGGCCCCAACCCTAACCCGTGCCCGAGGCTTTCTCATTTGGAGAAATAAACATCTCCCGCCTACATCCCCCTTTATAAAAAAACAAACCAAATCAAAAATAAAACATCTGACTGCCTTGACACATGCCGGCACCCTCCCAACGGTCACGTTGTCCTCCCACGCCGTGCAGCTCAAGCCCTGGGTCATCAGGGGGGGAGCTGTGATTACTGGCATGGAAAATGTCATGGTGCCTGCACACTGTCTTTAGGCTCCCGTGTCAGTGCCACTGGGATTCGGCGTGCCAGGCCTGGGTATGAGATCCCCCTGTGGTCCCCTAGAACGTGGAGCCGGAGGAGGACACAATCCTAGGCATGGGATGTGGACAGACATGGGGAAGAGGATGCTGCCACGCTTAGTTAAGGACTCGCAGGCTCACTATTTCATGCTCCACATCTGCGCGTTGCCATAGCAACGCCGGGTTTTTTGGGCAATTCCCAGGTCAGGTGGCTTCTGTCAGCTCAAGTTGGAGGAGAAAAAAAAAAGGAAAGCAGCAAAAGGGGCCTTTTCTGCTGTGCAGGCCCATTCACAGAGGCATGCCCATGCCAAGGCTGACAAAAGGCTCTGCATTTCATTACGGACCCTTGAAAGGATTCAGCGGTCATTGAAGTTTTCCGGCTAATCGCTACACTCACTTAATAGTTAAAAAGAAAGACTGTCACTACAGCCTTGAGTCACACTTGTACCTTGGCTTGCTTATTGGGAGGAGTGGAATATTGCGTTATAATTTCTCCCGAAAGCGGTACAAAAAAACATCAGAGCCTTACCTTACTGCTGATTCATACAGGGGCCAAGGATTTCAGCGGAGTCTACGCAGCTGAAAATACAAAGACAAAAGTCCTGGTAAGCAACAGGAAGGCAATATGCAAAGGCGACACTCTTCTCTCTGCTGATTCACGAATTCTGTGCACAGCAAACTCTGCTGTACCAAACAGAATAACCCCACAGCCATTTCTCTCCAGACTCACACCAAAGGAAACCAGTGATCAATGTAGCTATTGTTACTACGCACATGCATTCTCTCTCTCTTTCGCTCTCTCTCTATCTCTCTCTCTCACTCTCTCTCTCTCTCACGCTCTCTCTCTCTCTCTCTCTCTCTCTCTCTCTCTCTCTCTCTCTCTCTCTCTCTCACACACACACACACACACACATAAACAAACACGTGCATGCATGCCCACACACAATTTGGATACACAATATGCTTGTCACGTCAGCGTTTAGAAATTAGAGTATCAGCAAGCTACACAGCAGAATGATCTAGAGTCCTATCTTTTATGCCTCATCTCGACAAGACGGCCTAATTACAGAGAGTGGCGCATGGCATTAACCAAACGCGGCCCCTCTTGCCACAGGGAAGCAAGGGGCCCGCTGTCAGAAAACAATCTGACACTTGCAGGGAGAGAGCGTGCATGTGTGTGTGTGTATCCAGCGGGGGGAGGGGGGGGGCCTCACAATTACAAGCCCTTCATTATGACAGCATGGGTGCAGCTGAATGGCCCAGCGTGGTGGCCGCAGCGACAGAGGTGGGTGGGAGCGGTATCATTAGAGGGCCGGGGGATCTCCTGGGTCAGAGACGCTCTCCGCGGAGAGGGCCAGAGGACACATGCCGCAGGGCCCGGTGCTCCCCTGTACCCTTCCCTTTAACCTGATTACCGTAATGAGCTTAGGGAGCGCTGAATGCACAGGACCCGCACACATGTACACACACACGTACACACACGCACACACAGATGCGGGCGAAAAAAGGCTGCCTCGCTCCGTCCATTATTTACTCCCCCGCACTCTCAATCGCAGATGGAGGCACATTAGGTCTAGCTAGTAGCATAACTAGAGAGAAGACGGGGCATGAATAAGAATGCGCGGGTAATGAATACACGCGGCAGAGCATCAGATAATAGGCAGGGAAGAGACACGAGCCGTTTTCCCCACCAGCACAAGTGGTTTGATAAAGTAGTGTGACGGCAAGACAACACAAACAAGAAAAGAAGTCATTTGTCAACGCAGCGATTGTACTATGGCACACTTACAAACCATGAGTGTCTGCAGAATTGTCCTCGAACACACAGGATAATAATCCAATACCTGTTCTCTGCCATCGGCCTAAACCAACAAGTTTGCCCGGCGCACTCGGCAGATAAACAAACTCTAAACAACGATGTAAATACGCTTCAGACAACCCATATGGGGGTGGGGGTGAGTGGAGGACACAGCGGATGAAATAAGATCCTGTTGTACAGGAATCTTTTTCCTCCTCCCTGCCACCGGCGTGTCACCGAATTCCGAATGCTGTGAAGGACTGTCAAAGCAGTTAAGAGAATTCACACATTTACCCCCCCCCCCCTTGACAGTGGACTCTCATTGTCATGTTTAAGATAGAACCATTTAACTATAATGATTCACACTCATCGTGTACCCTGAAATTAAGATAGGTTCTCGAGGTACTACAGTATGGCTCCATAAGCAATGGGGCTTCCACTCAGCAGTCTCAGTTATGCCCATGGCTTGGAGCAAAGCCCGGAATTGGGCTGGACAGAGACACACCCTGGGGGAACGGAGGAGCGGGCTGTTGTCCCTATCGCTCTCCTCGGAGGCTGTCAGTGGAAGCAAGTGGCTGATCACCACTCAGAGGCCAAGGGAGTGTTGTTGTTGTATGGCCCTCAATTGGGGAAAAGTACCATCCATCTCAAATTGTGGACTCATGATTCAGCACTAAGGCAAAGATAGTTTTTTGTTCCGAGTAGATTTTTTGAGAAACGTATTGACGGTAGCCTAGCACACCCCTATAGCGTCTCCGATGATGGGGCCCATGCAATAGCACTAAATAGATTCAAGGCCCAGTGGCCATGAAACCTTCATCCCAAGGTTCATATCCCTTACGCACATCCTGAGAGAAAAATATATTTTTCTTCTTTCGAGGGGGATGGCTAGAGTCTCGCCAGTGATAACAGGGACACTCGAGATCCCCTAGGGGACCGAAAAATAATCCCTCTGTTCTTTGGGACAGACTTTTGAAACAGAAAAGACAAGGACACCCAACCCTGCTACCCATCCCCCGTCTCCTCTTCCGCTCTTGCTGAGAGGGGCATCGACGCTGCAGGCATACATACTGTCGCAAGCTTTAGCCATCTGATGTCCTGCCAAATACAGACCACACACCAAGGCCCTTCCTTCATTATCTTGTGTACTGTACAATCTACACTGGATCTTTTTATGGCGATGACAACTATTATTAGGAAAGGAACAGCCAACTGGGAGAAATAACTCAATACAGTCAGTAAAATGTAGATAAAAGTCATCCAAACGAAAAGCACATTCTCTGCTTCATACTCAGTTTGATAATTTAAAACACTCCTTTTGAAAATATTTAACACTGACAGTTCTTCACAATAGACACATCACTAAAAACGAAAAGCTTGTGTTTTTTGGGGGGAAATACTGCCATTTAAAATGCCACACTCATTTACCAAGTGCCTGCACCCAGTCCAGATGCGTGTAAAGAGTTATTGATCATTTGTTCACTTAGAAGTCAGAGCTTGCGCACTGCAAATCGGCCACAGGCTGTCTCTATGTGGCCAAACCCCAACAGAAGACATGATGCAGCCTAATTACATTTATTCTGTTTATTTTGATGTAAGCAGTAACAAATATACCTGTTATAGTTTACTGTATTTGTTTTGTCTGTTACAGTTCATACTGAAGTGAGAATGAAAATAAATTTTTATGAGAAATACATTTATATTTTTGTGTCTGTTTCTCTTCATATTTATAATGTATGTTTCTAAATATATTATATATATATATATATATATATATATATATATATATATATATATATATATATATATATGTATATATATATATATATATATATATATATATATATATATATATATATATACTGTATATATATATATAATACTGAAAATGCATACATATATATTTGGGCACATAAACATATGTGAGAGTACTATTGTATGCCAAACTTTTAAGGTAGAGTGCAAATGTGTTTTTCATTTATCATCCCTGTCACTGTATAGTTATAAGCTTCTCGTGCTCATTCATTTGACGGGCCTTGTGTATGGTTCTTCTGCAAAAATGTAATATTTGTGAGAGGTAAAATGCTTTCGTGATGAAGCGTTTACTTTTGCAAGGGATGTCTAATGATTTGCATGTTGTGTTTGAGGTTTTGTGTTTTGTGTAGGGAGTATTTTTCTAATAATCCACAGTTTCAGAAAACAATCGTGTTTATCGTGTAATTTCGAAAAACAAAAATTGTCTTGTAGCATGGCAACAAGGAAAGAGCCTCATTGATAAGCACTTGACTTGATCTAACTGGCAACACCTCCACCTTTAGCCAAGGACCAGCAGGGTACACAAGAGATTCAATGTCTATCTGGGAGACAATTTGGCCTATTGACCAAATTTGATATCTAGCCCAATGAGCCATGTCATACCGTTATCTATTGATCAATGTCAAATATTCCTGCGTTCCGTGCACTACGTCTTCTATTGCTTTTTACTAGTGCGCTGTCCTACAGCTTGCTGTGGATAGTTTGTGAGCCTTCAACTGTCATCGTTGGCTGACTGACTCTATTCTCATCCTCGTCGTACAGCGGGCAGCATCGAGCTGCCTTTGGGACTGAGCGCCAGCAGGAGAAACAGCTGCCTGCCAAGTCGGAGCCTGAAAGTAAACCACTCAGTGCAACTCCGCAGAGATCGTATTCACAGCAACACGATTAAACCTGAACAGACTAGATACACTACTGGCTCTCCAGCTCGTTCAGATGGCTCAGTTCAGGTTCTTCATTAAGTAAGAAACATTGGAACACCACAAACCACCTTTTAATGGGCTAGTCTCATTACTCTGGATTCTTGGCTACGGAAGCTTAATTGTTCAGTCATCTGAGCAGTTTTTCCACAGAAACCCTTAAACTGGTAGTAAAAACCACACGTCCTTTCCAAATTGGTTAGGAACATAACAAAACCAATGTGTCGTAAATTGGACCAAATTGTTATTGATAGGCTACATGCACTGGACTAAAACCACACGCAACTCGTAAAATGTAGCAGCATTTAGAAGATTTGCGCAGGTAGCATTTGCGTGGTTGACATCTGATTCCTGTAAGACACGCCCAGACCCCAGAGGTTACACTAGGGGATATCTTGCATCATAACATTTTCACTTCTTTCAATCATTCGTGCCTCAATATTTGGAACTCAGCAGTTTTTCAGCAGTAGCTGCTCACTGAGGTCGCCACTAATTACCTAAACGAGTTTAGGCACGATTGCACAATTCATTAAGACTGTCACCGACTTTTAATTTGTTAAAGTGGGGGGCGTGCCAGCGAATTTTAGGCTTAACAACTGGAATACATTTTATTTCTGCCTCATGGCCAAGTATGATTACTTGTCATTATATAGACCACACACTTACACCTACAACAACAGCATATTATTTACAATGATGTCCCATAACCATTTACACTGTAGACTATCTAATTACACAGAAAGCCTTGGACAATGTGAATACTTTCTTTCTGCAATATTATAGAACATTATCCATTATCATGCATAGCTCATAATTAATTATTGTTGAACTAGGTTAACCTCAGAATTATTTGCTGTGTGAAATAACTTTAACACAATTCTTACATGGTCATCAAACCATCTCAGTTCCACAAACAGTGTATCACAACAGAATAATTTATGGCATCTCTCAATGGGCTTATTCATATAGGCTGGCCACAGGCTCATAACACTCACTGGTCTTACAGGACTTGCAAGGATTTATTGTGCCTTGAAGGAAGGCAATATACCAGTGTGTGTGTGTGTGTGTGTGTGTGTGTGTGTGTGGGTGTGTGTGTGTGTGTGTGTGTGTGTGTGTGTGTGTGTGTGTGTGTGTGTGTGTGTGTGTGTGTGTGTGTGTGCGTGCTTGTTATGTACATGCTTGTGTGTTTGTTGTGTGTATGTTTGAAAAAGTGCAAAAAGGCCTGACATATTGTTGCAAAAATAGGGGAATACATTATGTGTGGGAAGGCATTTGAAACATATTGGTTATGTACGGTATAACCTGTGAAGTGACCTTAAATGAGCCACATGATTTGTGCCTATACAGGTTAACATGGCTGTGTGTATTGATGGACTTTAACATAAGAAGGGGATCCAAACATTGCCGTGTTGTACACACTGAGGAATGCAAATCTAGACAGCTTAGTCCTACAACCTTTTTTTCTTCTTCAACAAAACACATTCTATTGTTCATATTTTCTTTCGTTGGGAAACATGTTCTGTGTGGGTATTGCCATGCAATACCATTAGCCTCCCATTAAGTAGCAGCTTAGCGCTGAGCCTGTATTGCCACATACATGGTGTATATATTTTTGTGCAGCCTAAATACTGTAGTCAAGCTAATACACAAATTCAATGCATCAAGGAGACTGATTCATCAATCTGTTTAGTTGTGCCTTTTATATTTTATTTCTATGTTAAAGCTGTTCGCAAATGTTTTCACTGGGTCACAAAATATTGAGGGTAGGAGCTCTGCCAAGTCGGCAGCTTTTTTCTGTGGCCAATTGGAGCTAGGTTGCAGCTATGGCCTGTGATAACTAGATCAGTCTGCCTCCCAGAAGCCAGCATGGAGGCCACTCCCTTCATCTATCCATCGCTAACAAGGCTGAGGCTACGCTCCACGGAGCCGTATAAGGTCGACCGGCTATATTGCACAAAGACTCGCCGTTTCCAAAGCATTCATTTTCCCCCATTCCATGTCTTCCTTTGAGCAGGGCATGCAGAAACATTACCGTCTCCCACCCCGGATATGGGCCCTTTAATCTCCCCATTTGGATATGACATTCTCATGTAATCCCTCATCTAGCTCCCCCTGAGGGCAACCTACAGGCTAACAATAGGAAATGAGTGAGTTACTGTATCAGGCCCGAGCGTCACAGATGTAGCAGGAAATGTGATTTAAGGCAGGGCCGGCACTGGGCGGCTGTGGACAGGCCGGTGCTTAACGACGGAAGTCATTTTGTGCTCCTCCAGAGGACAACACGAGGAGGGCGGACACAGACCTTTTTGTCCAGTCGGCTGTCACCGTGGCCCTCGGGCGACTGGACAAAGTCGCGGTGGGAGGCGTTGCGTTTTTGAGCGGCTCCGCAAATGAGCGGTTGTCACAGGATTCAGCCGTGCGCCGCTGGAGGGTGGGGGTCAGGGAACAAGCCATTATCGGAGCCGCTCGAGCACCCGTTCAGCCGAATCGGGAATAACTTAAACGTGGACGGCGCGAAGACATCTCGCGGAAAAGAGGGCACCGCAAAAACACTTCCGGATAATTAAGCCTATAAACCAACACCGTCGCCGGCGAGAGCGCGAGCCTGGTGTAGTAGACCAAACACCAGAGAATGTCTGTGTGTGTGTGTGTGGGGCGGGGGTGACATCATGTGCCTTGGAAGTCCTCCTCCACAGGCTCTCCGCTGGCTATCCAATGGTCTCCTTTGATCAGCACGCACCCCCCAGGGCGGCCGACCGGCCCACATCTGGGCAGCAGCTGTCGCCAGCCGCCTTTAAAGGTCAGCGGGTCGCCAGGGAGGCAGCCTTTTGGAGCCACGGCATCTAATCCCAGTCATGGATCTGCCACGGAAAATTAAGACGCGTCATTCCAAAGAGCCCATCCCTCCCGCAACCATGCCCCCCCTCCACCCGAAACCGATTCCCCGGAAAACTGAGATTCCTAATGATTAGTCCCACTGTCCCTTGGGGGAAAGAGAAGGCTCGAGGGTTGAGAATGTGTCATTCCATTAGCCACCCCGCCCCCACCCCCATCCTATATCAAAGGTCGGCTTCAAGGCTGAAGCTCCAAGGTAAGGCCGATCTACGGATCCATCTCGAAGGCAAAGGTTTTATTTTCCACACAGAAGACAAGACATCGGCACTCACAAGTAAGTATGTACTACTTTTATTGCGTGTGGAGCAGCAGGAAACACGGACGTGTTTCAGCCCTTGGCTTTTCCTCAGCATATACACAGTATACACACACACACACACACACACACACACACACACACACAGTGAACATTGGTAGATATGCCACTGGAGTCGTTGGCCGTTGTGGGGAGATGCACGTCCCATCAAAGAGCTCCCAGACGGGCTCTCGTCCCTTCCTCCAGTGTGACAGCCACAGCCAGCTCACACCTCAGCCCCAGTTGGAGCGTCGTCCCAGTGGGTAGGGGCTGCGTGCTGAACGGGGCTGTCGGGGCTCCTTTGTATCGGCCGTGACAAGGCTGCACCGCTCCGCTTCGCCCTGCGGCTTCCTCCTCCTTCTCCTGTTCCTGCTCTGCGTGTCAGGGATGCCGGCTCTACCATGTCTCTCTCTCTCTCCCTTCCAGAGAGGCAGACCCCCCCCCCCCCCCCCCCCCCACGCCCGCCCCCCCACTCCCCCACCCCCATCTACTATCACTAAACCCCTCTCCCCGTAGAGAGCCCCACACTGCTTCCCCGTGCCTGGCTCCGTGATGTTCCCCGCCTTTATTACACCCTTCTCCCGGAGCCCGGCACAAAAATCAAATCAGACGGTAAATACAGAGCATGTTTCCCAGTAGGAGCTGCTCACACGCGCCAGTACATCACAAATCTTTGGCGGAGATACTGACAGTCATTCGATAACGGCATCAATAATCCCACATGTGGCGCGGCTCTATTAGATTGTGGATCATAAAACAGAGAGAGAAGTACAGGTCTAGATAATGAATGAAAACGCAGCTACAAATGGGCTGGGGTGGGGGGGATCCAATGAGGAGCGTAATGAAGACCCGCGGCAGCCATTTGATTCCGCTGCTCCGCGGGGAGAGGGCCACCAGCTGGGGTAATTAGTGGGAGGGTGACCTTTAACCTCCGGCACTGGCACACACACACCTGGCCGCGTTATGCGACACCGCTCCTCTCCGCCTGGCCCGTACTCGGGTATGGCGGGGAGAGGTGGCCTGTACATCGCGGGTGGGCAGCCACCCACCCCTGACCGAGGAGTCCATCCCCCCCCTGTGGAAACCCAAGACTCCTCCGACGGGGGAGACCGACAGATGCCGTGCGCGGGGAGCGAGCAGATGGCAAAAAGGTGGCGAGACGTTAACGGGGTGTCGCTTGAAACGTGCGCGCGGCGTTCCCATCCGAGGGCTGCCAAAGCGTCCCCCCCCCCCGCACGGCCCTTTTTGGTTACGGATAGGTCCCTAAAGTGAGTCCTCTCGCTGTGCCTGGCACTGTGAGGCGGCTGTGACCCGCTTTCGCTAATCTCTATGGGAAGACTAAAAAAGCCAGTCGGAGCGCACGCCTGCGGGCGTGCGCGCTGGTGTGTTCACGTATCGCTGAGTAGGAGAAGTCCTTCTGAGGTTTTCCTCACAACGAGTGAACTGTCCAGAGGTCTCTAATAACTCATTAGTTGTAGCTAGTGGGCAGGGGTTCGTGGTCAGTCCAGGCCCAGGGAGGCTATTTCGAGCCCACTGCTGCATGCAAGCAGCACAGGCAGACGAAAGACACACAGACATTAGGCACACATCAAAAGGCAGAGTTGCTGAACAGAGCATTTCAACCTCCTATCTACAATGTGGCATTTTTCCCCTCTCTCCTAATGCATTCTCCATAGTGCGTTTGAGGAGAGGAAGGAGATAGGGAGAGAGCGAGGGAGGGCGCGAGGGAGGACAGATTTATGTAACTAATGATTAGTTCCCGGGCCCTGATTGAAAGCCGGGCTGCAAATGATGGAAAAAGAAATAACACCGGATAATGAAATGACTTCCATCCCAATCTCAGGTCGGATGAAATGACACCGTCAATCACCTTTTTAAACAGGCGCGCATGTCCTCTTCAAATAGTCTCAAATCAGATTGCAGATATATATGCAGCAGGTTTTCGCTACAATAATCAAACCATGAGTCAATACAACGTGATCTAATAGTTCATGCTCTTGGCGGAGAGAAGGGGGGAAATCTTGGATTTAAATGCAATTTATTCTGAAAAGTATTCTGAAATCAGGCCACAGGTTATATTCATAGGCTGTCTTCCTACACATACACACACACACACACACACACACACACAAACACACACACACACACACACACACACACACACACACACAAACACACACACACAAACACACACACAGAGCGTGGCTCTGGGGAGGATTTCGGCATTCAAATTGCACTGTTTGCATAGGGATGGAGAGGACATGGCTTTGGGTTCAAAGCTAAGATGCAGCCTCATCTCATTAATATTGCATAGAGTTTATAACAGATCAGAGCAGCTCGATTCACACCTAATAAGGGGTGGAAAATGGAAACGCAGTACACATGAACAGGACCGATGTGGAATATGATTACGAGAGTGCACTGGAGTCTGCCTATAGAGCTAGCCTCATTTGCTTTGAACAGCGTTTTTGAGAAATTATTTCAGACAAAAAAAAAAAAAAAGTTAATATTGTAGTTTGTGCTTAACGGTGCATAAATGAAAATTGCAACGCTATGGCCAAGGGTCTGTGTCTTCGATGACCCTAAGACTTACTCACATATTAAACAGGTTTCTGTACATTTTCCCTGTACGATGCAGTTTTACAAGGCCAATGCAAAGGCACTATAGCACAGCCCAAGCAGCGAGAGAGAGAGAGAGAGAGAGAGAGAGAGAGAGAGAGAGAGAGAGAGAGAGAGAGAGAGAGAGAGTATAAAAATAGATAATCAAATGGGGAGTGAACAGTAACCCGATAGGGCCACTATTGTTGGCTCTTGGCTGAACTGTACCAGAGGCAGTGGCAGTCCTGAAGCCTCTTCTCCATCTCTGCTCCCACACAGACAGAGGTCAGAGCAGCACGGTCTCATATTGCAGCTTGAAAGGCAGGCTTGCAGGACGGATAATAGCACTGTGGCTCCTTAACCACCACACAGATCCTGGGACGCCAACTAGGTTCGCAGTGGCGCACAAATCGCACCACGGATCTCCCCAATCCAGCAGGGCTTCCACAGATAAACACTGTCCGTGTCCTCGGCAACATTCAGCACTCCGGTTGTACAGGCTCTGGGATGTTGCTAGTAGTCCAGGGCAGTTAGGACAGAGTGATGAGTAGGAAGCGATAGATTAGATAAAGATCTGCTGTAGGGGGTCTGGCCTGCTCAGTCACCATGATGACAGAGTAAAAAGGAAAACAAGCTTAATCTAGTAGACTGTGCACCACAGGCTAGCCATCCAGAGCCCTCTTTACCGTGTACCGTTACAGCGGGACATAATAGACTATCTACTCCCATGACTCACGCTATTATTTAATTGCATGTTTTGTGTGTGTGTGTGTGTGTTGCTCTAGTGTTGCTCTACGTGTGTTGAAAGCGTGTTGATCACCAAAACCTTTGAGGGCGTCGCCATTTAAACAGAGTTACTGCCGATCAGAAACTAAGTATCGAACAGTCTAACCAAATCTGGGAGAATCCATTTTTCTGGAGGGGTTTCCAGGGAATGTGCAAATCCTGTTAGATAAGGAGGTCAAATGTAAATTTGAAAAAAAATATTTATAAAGAAGCAATTGTGCAACGGTTCAAAAAAAATTGTATGCAGTGCAATTACATTATACATGCACTGTATACAATTAACCAATATTTTTTATTCATTCATTTATGTTTCCTATTGATTTGTAGCGTACCCGTTCTCTAAACCATATGCCATGGGTTTTACATCCCGATGCCACATAAAGCACCGCACCGGGCTGGTATATAAATCATGACGCGCGCCCTAAAAGCATTTCGTTAATCAATCTGTGAAACCAGAGCAACCCACGTCATCCTGGACATCCACCAGTAGGAGTAACCTGAGCGTCCCTCTGTCCCGCGGACAAGGTTACTGCTGATGAGCTGAGCACACAGGGGACAGAGACCAGAGTCCCTCCCTATCCCTCTCACAGTCCCCCGTCCAGCAGCCAAAATGCACTCTGTGAAATGCTTCGGCATGCACCAAAAAAGGACCTGGACACCACCACTCAGCCCTGACTCCACGTGCTGGTGCCCTACCCATCAACTAGAGGGGAGTGACTACTTCCAGGCCTTTCAGGGGAGGGAGAGAGAGGAGGGAAAGAGAGATAGAGAGAAAGGATGAGGGCAGTGAGAGAATGAGGAGAATAATTGGCATGCAGCAAAGTAGTTTTCCATTTTGCACTAAAAGCATAGTGCACACTTAACTACTCCCAGGTATATTCAAACAAACCTAATAAAAAAAAGACCTCACAGCAATGTCACTCTTTAAGGTTTCTGTTGTTCCACAGAGCCCTATCTCGTTCACACACACGCACACGCACACGCACACGCACACGTCTACTCCAGACAGTATCTGTATAACTGACATAAACAGAGCAAATCTGAGGGGGAAAAAACCCACCAACCAGGGGTTGGCTTATTCATTCTCTCAGCAAAGGCCATCATTAAAAGCCCAGTGTTCAGCATTGCTTGCGGTTCATCTAGCCTGGCTCTGACCTCATCTGTTCAGGGAGGCTGCTTTGGAAGCCTGCTAAGCTCAGGCGTCAAGTTGATGATTCATTCACCCTTCGCTGTCAAGCGAGCCTGGTCTCCTCTCATTTATTTATTTTTGTCAGTTACATAACACAATCATCAACACGAAACCGCTGATTCCCATGAATGAGAGTGAACCTGCTTTATTGGCATATCTGGGGGGAAGCGTGCCGCGAATCTCCATAAGATGCGAATCGATGGCGACTTGCTAGCCAGTCCCCTCCCTCCTGCCCGCTGCTGTTGACCTCTGGCGCTAGTGGCCTCCTGGGGGAGAGCCAGAGCACTCCCAGCGTGGTGATGGAGGGGGGGGGGGGGGGGCAGCGGGTTAGTCACACCGCCAGCATCCAGGGGAGGCGGCCACTACTTCTCCTCATTTTCACCCGCCGCGACACCAGCCACACACCCCTATTGTTTTCCCAGCCCGGCCCCACTAATGGCTCTAAGTGTTTATGTTTGTTCTGCCATTGAGCTACCTACTCCCCAACCACTGAACTGGTGTGTGTGTGAAAAGAACATCTCTGTGTTGTACCGAGGACAATAAATACATTTTTAATGGCAGGTGCAAATGAATGAAAGACAGCGACGCGCGGCGGGCTTTGAGTCGGCTCCATTACACCGCGGCGATGAAAGGAAGCCAGGCAGGTTTTGACAGGGTGCCCATTATTCACTGGGCACAAGCTGCCATCACAGGTTAAGGGACTTCCAGGTGCTGTTCTGCGTATCTCACAACTCTTTCCCAGGAGTCATTGCGGCCCGATATTCTTAAGGCCATATAGAGTAGGTGTTGTTCAGAAAGGTTCAGTAAGTATTACCCACACACTGGTGGGTGTGTAAGTAGTAAGTCCCACCTTTTACCTCATGCACTTTTCAACCGCAGCCGAACAGACCACAGTGGCTGATCCTTAGCACAGATAATCAATTTACTACTGGGAGAAGCAAACCCATTCCCCAAGGCATTCCTGTCCTTGAAGCGAAACAAAAGGTATGCTTATCGAGTCTTTTTCCACACCAAAATCCACATAGACTTGGTTCACTTGCAATTATCAACACCTTCCCAGCCTATATTTAGGGGCGTTAATTACAACTATCTCAAGCCTACCATAGCCTAATTAAAATGATTTAGACGCGATCAATATTCTTTACGACTCAGTCCATGATTCCAATCATCCTCAAAGGTCACAATTAAAAGGTGATGTTTGTTGTTTTGCAGTGGCGCAAACCGTCAAGATTGCTTTGCTTTAATCTTTCTTTGTCTCATGCCAATCCCATTTAGAGAAAGCAAACAAATGGGCAATCAGACAAATTACCAGCTTAACACACACTTTGGTACGGACACCCAAAATTAACGTACATAAGGTAACAATGCTGCCCCACACGTCAACAAATGGCAGAGACGGGCATGTCTGACCCAGCGACGGACAAGCTGGCATCACGCGCCACTGACCTGACCTCAGCAACACCGTGCCGGAGTAGTGACCTACTTCTGGATCCGGCTCCCTCACTCCCTCAGCCTCCCTGTAGGGCTGCTTAAATACGCAATCATGGTCTGCGTGGGCTCGGTCGTCATCATCGTTTGTATCATCCTTTTGTGATTTAATGCTGTGCATATATACCCCGGACGTCTAGGTTGCAGATCTGATTGGCCTATAGCCCTACCAGGAAGACGGCAGGCACCAGGGCAGAGCAAGACACAAGACCGATGGAGAAATTGGGGCGGGGATTAAAAGTGAATTGTTTCAGTGATAAGACCCCATGGCGCGGCTCCCAGGACACAAGGTGAACCCACTCTGCTCTTTTACATGCACTTGTCATTGCAAATCATTCTCAGAGATTTCATGAACATGTTATGGGGGTATAAGTGACCCCATGGTTTTCTGACGGCGTCGTAATGAAAGGTCATCTCATTCCTCCATCAAACGTCCCCGTGAGACTAACGAGACAGGCTCCTTCTTGTGTGTCAGTCAATCTGTTGCATTGGGGACAGATTAAATGCGCCGTGTTTGCAAAAGGCTTCTCGCCAAATGTCTCTCGCTAGGTTAGCACTCCATAATAACACGACTGTCTTAAACCAAAAAAAGGTTATCGCAAAAATCCCTTTCACTCTGTAACAACAGAAAATTATCAAGAGGCTACACACAGCCAACACATTATTTTTTTAGAATCTGTCCATGTTCACTTGAAAATGCAAAATGTGGGTGTAGAAGTATACAGTATATATCCTCATTCTCCAGAGAATCTGAGTGGGCCCAGCCCTGAGGACGTAGGCTGGCGATCATAAACACAGCGGCCAACAGCATATTATAGAGCTCCATTTCCCTGGTAAACAGAGAACACAAAGGCAGGGTCGGAGCCACGGCACAGGGTGTGTTTCGCTTTCCGACTCCCACACACTCATGCATTAAACATGGTTCAACAATCACTCTATCCGATGACTCCCCAAGCCCAACTTTAGGCCCTCCAACTAAACATTTCCTGGGGAATTCCATCCAGGAACGGTATTCCCGATGACGGAGCGACTGCAACAGCTGAGAGGAAAAAACGTTTCCAGCTGGCACAGCATAACATATTAGGTACTTTCTTAAACAAAGCCATATGTTTGTTCTACAAACGTACTATGTGTAAACAGTATAATAGACTTTGATGAATGTAGACCTTGGTAAAACAATTGTGACTGTTCCCATTAGAATTAGGTTGAACCTTTTGCAGAAATCGAGTAAAATAAATTTTTAAAAATAATAAAATAAAATAAAAAATCTCCAAAGGTGCAACTTTAACAGGAGTTTTTCAGTATTGAGAAAAGTAATGCCAAGAGCTAAAATTATACGGTTTACATTAGAACCCTCAGTTTGCCATAAGTTTTTGTTGAAGCGTAATCGTTACCATTCGTCAACAAATTATGTTTTGAAAAGACCCTTTGGGGAGCACAGATGCCAAATGCAATCATGAAATCTTACATAATCAATGCTGCAGTTAAATTTGCATGAATCCAGCTTGTTAGAACAGAAACCTTATTAGTTCCAGATAATCTAGAATCGTTTTGAAAATGGCCTCTTAAGAGGCAGGCAAAATGCTTCCCCTATCCATCAAAGAGCACTTTGGTTCAACAACCTCAACCATGCATGAAGATCACACAGTACCTTTAGGGAAACAAGAACCCAGGATGAACTGCAACTGTGATATAACAACAGTTAGCCTTTTCTGTTCTATTGTGTTGCATATGAGTAATGGTTGGGAGGGCTAGAGAAGCGAGTGTTGACTGCCTGCTCCACTGCTAGAAGAGACTATGCAAGTACTAACGGTGTCTCCTACACCTGATATCAGCGCCCATGCACAGCCCAACAGGAAATATCGGTAAGACATTGAATTAAACCTATTTCAATGCCATGCCTTCACTTGAAATCGCTAAGCATGTATAGTACGCCACATGAACACCTACGAGAATCAGAATCAGAATCAGAAATCAGAAATATGCTGAGCACATCACCGACGTGAACAGGGATTATTGTTTAAACCCCAGGTCAAGCTTTTCTTCTGGGAAAAGACCCAAGCCTTGAAATCCCCCATGTGTTTCTACTATGTCCAATAAACTGGAGATCACTGGCTGTTGGCAAGAGCATGCAGCATCTGAGCATGTGACACTTCTGCTATGGCGCTGTGAATGAGTTAATTATAACATCCTCTTCTGTAGACTAGCAGACACAGTAATGGGTTGCGATGTAGAAGCGCTGGGGATTGGGAGGGCCCCGGTTCTCTACATTAAATCTTGGCCAGGACAAGTGCTAATTCCATTAAGATTTATCGGGTGCAGTACACCGGAAATTAGTGATATTACTGTCAAAACGATTTTCATAATATTCTTTCATGCAGTATAACAGTAATAGGCTTTCTAGGCATACCTCTGCAATTTTCGACAGTAAAATATTGTTGTAAACACAGAAGAATGCACACAAACACAGACCTCACATGTATAACACACAACCTAAAGTAACAACAGACAGTAGTTTGGTGTGTTTTGGTTTAGTGTTATTTCTAAACCCAATCCATTTGAATCTTTCAAGTAGGTTAGGTTTCCCTCTCAATCTAAACTCACCAGATTCAGACAATTTATCCTAAGCCCTTATTTAGTTCAGATAGTCTTCTGCCAGCCTACCAGCAATGACAGACATTATTGATACACAGTGTGACGGCACCTCTTCAATGGAAAGGCAGCTGACTCACAGGGGTAGAGTTAACAGTTTCCGTGTGTGTGTGTATGTGCAAAAGAAAGAGAAATAATGTGTGTGTGTGTGTGTGTGTGTGTGTGGGGGGGGGGGGGGGGTGTGTGTGTGTGTGCAAGAATATTCAGTGTATGTGTAAGTACAACCAATGCATTAACAATCAGGAATGTCTTGGATAGTCAGATGGGTGGATGACTTGTCACAAGGCTGAAATCAATTGGTCCATCACATGCCTTTAAGGGCCCTTTGAGCACAGTTTGTGTGTGTGTGTATGAAAGAAATTGTGTGTGTGAGTGTGTGTGAGAGAGAGAGAGAGAGCGAGAGAGCGAGATAGAGAGAAAGAGAGAGAGAGATAGTGTGTGTGTGTCTGTGTTAGTGTGTGGGTGTGTGTATGCGTGTGTGTGAGCACACGCTGGCACAGCCTGACCTAATTAATGATGTCACCCATGTCAAAAGTATCAGAGTATCAGAAATTGACATCACTTAAGTAGGTTCCTGGTGTATTTAATGAGCAAAATGGATGGCAAGGTAAAAAAAACTAACATATGTAGGTGAATTTGGTTTAATCTGTGTAGTTTCTATAATTGTAAATTCATTCATTTATTTTATTAATTAATTATGGCTGAAATTCAATCAGCAAATGGCTCGTCAGTATACTCAACCAGATAATCCGCAATCCACTTTATCCTTGCTTATTCCTCCTTACTTAGACCAATGGACAGGTATGACATCTAATGCGCACAATACACCTGCTGGTCCATTAACATTGCACTCGAGACCAAGGACCCACAACAGCATCATAGCAGGCCAACATACTAGCATACAGCATTAAGCCCATGCCTGTGTCGTTCTTGACCTACATATAGTAAACTCAATTTCTTATGAAAATGTATAAGGTTGATGGACTATAGTCTGATTATTGTGCGCCAAAATCTAATATAGCGACCGTTTTTATACTACATGTTCAGAGATCACGCCAAGCATCTCCGCCCGGTCATCCCAAGTTCTCACATCTTCAGGGGATGATGTTCGCGAACAGAATTAATACAGTCGCTTGGCGATTGGTAAGCAAGTTAAATAAAAGGCTTATTACAACCAAACAACCGCACTGCTGAAATATTAGTGTATATTTCCAGATCAAATGATGTCGGTTTTGCCAATGTCAGGTGAATGCAATTACTAGATTGGATAGAGATTGAAATATATAGCCTAGGCTATAAGAAATATATATATATATATATTTAAATTACGAAAATGAAATAGATTTGAAGTAAGTAAATTACGAAAAGTGACTGATAGCTTATCTCAACAGAATGACTAGAACATTGCGCTGGAGCAGTTTAATAAACCCATTATTGTAATGAAGACGGCGGATAGAGAATGTCAAAGATGCATTTAGCGCTCCGTGCAAAACCGTAGTGGGTTTGATCGCTGCTCTTCTGAAAAACCCACATCACCATCAACTACCATACCTGCCCAGATAAACTGTAAGAATACATACATAAATACATCCTACCTGAAATATGTCACTTTTAATGCATGCGAGCTGGCTTGGAAGTGGGCTACACACTCTTCTGCTCTTCTCTGCTCCACTCTGCTCTGCACACCCTTCCCTCACGTTCAAGCCCCTCCTCGCGTAGCTTGCTGAGAGATGATTTTTTTATCAGATTTCTTTGCGCAGAAAAGAGGAAACGCGTCACGCTCACAGTCCACACGTAGATGGCATTCAGATATGAGATGACATGAGATTAATCAGGGTCCAATATGAAACGATTTTCATTAAACAAGAGATCAGTCTTTCTTTCTTTTAGTTTCTCTATGGCTGCATCAATTCTCATGTTCCTTACTGACATGCTGTCTTTTTTACTCAGTTGCTGTAATATGAGTGATACAATAATACTGCCAGACCCAGTTTACCATTGTGTGTGTATTTGTTCATGTTGTATGACTGTGCATCTGCATCCACGCACAAGACATGAAGATATCCTATTTTTGTATACTCCTGTAAACTCCTGAAGTTGCTCCGGGCTGTGGGACACAGCTGGCAAGAAGAGAGCCTGTAATTGTAGGCAGAATCAACGTACTCTACTACTTCAGCGCTGTGAAATCTACCCTGGTCTGACACCAATAGGAGATCATATGGTTCAACTGAGAGAAGCACAGAGAAAAAGTAAGGTTTGCTAGAGCAACCCATTAAAAAGAAAGACACTACAACTTCACTGTCTTGTATAGGCTACTGTTACTTTATTGGCTGAAATTTTTCTATTCGAGTATACTGATGAAATCAAGCTCCTGTTCAATGCTAAATTCCAAACCAACCTTCTGGCAAAAAAAACAACAACGTGTAAATTGCCCTCTGGACATTTGAAAAACATTTTATGAGTTGAGTATGGGTTCAGTTCTGGATATATATATATAAAAAAAACACCATATGAAGAGCAAGTTAACCGTATTACATATTCAATTAAGCGGAACCAGGGAATTAGATAGTCACCAAACAACGACACAATTGCATTCCCAATCAGTGTTCACAGTTTTGTTTTCCCCTGGCAAGATACTGCCATCTAATGGACATATTGACCTCATGGAGCCATGCTAATTCTCAAGTAACAACTTCATTCATTTTTTATGTATAAGGTGCATATGTTAAACATTCTGAACTAAAACTAACAATGCAAACATGCTAATAATAAACATAGCAATGAATGTTTGAGTTATACAAGACATGTAGCCTAACTGAGCAATCATTTCACTTTCTTGTTTAACAGAACATTTTTATTAGATTATTAACAGTCTATGTCCCTCTTCAATCATCCATTTTATCACACCTTTCTTGAAAAGAAAAAACAATTCTCAGAAATTCTCCCTTTCTGTTTGCTTGTGCTGTGAGACCATTAGTAGCTATGACCTCAGCAACGGGTTTAATTGGGTGGCCAAGCAAGGTAACAGAACAATTCCACTTGATCCTTGCCCTGCAAGTAACGATCAGACAGCATTTTATTAGCATACGAGACAGCTGCCGGGTAAAGTGCCGAAAGATATGTTGCAGCAGCGGTGACTAAACTTTAATGCTTGTGTTATTTATTTACTTTCTCATTATAATTATATTGAGATAGTATGATTAGCCTACCATTTCTATCTGGACAGTTCTAAATGTGGTATGGAAAGAGTGGTTTGTGTTTACACTGTGATGTGGGCACAGGTGGGTCCAAGCATTAAATGCCATTTAAGGTGATTCCGATTTTTGAGTTTTTTTTTTGATGAGTAGTTTATAAATTTCTATTATTTAAAGAGTCCAAAATGCTCTTGTCCCAATATGTCTTCCTCTTGGACAAGCCACAAGATGGTAGCACTGATATGATTTTTGGAGAAAATATTTTGAATGGAAAAAATAAGCAAGGTGTACAATTTAATCATTCATTTAACATGGAAATGGAAAATAAAAGCATTTGTTTATTTTAGTTATTTTCATCACACTTGCCTTGTTGCCATTAGCAACAACAAACACATATTTCACATAAGCCTGCTAATCCATTTGCACTTTTCTTATGAATAAGTCACAGATGCTCTTTTATTTGTATAGCTGTGCAACTTTGTTAGACTTCAAATGAGTGGCAATTAGTGATTTAGTAAATATTGTACTATATTCAAATGAATGGGTATTGACGTCAACCATAAGTAAATAACACTCAGAGCAAACATCTTATGAATAGAGAAAGCTGTAATCTTTTCTATACATTTCATATTGACTATGCAATGCCTATGGATTCTCATGTCGTTTCCACACCTCACGGGCCACAAGCAGTTCAACCCTTGTGCTAATCTTCTAATCTCACCTCTATATTGTTTATCAATGACCAAGGTCATCTACTGTGCATGAGGGGAAAATCAAACACATTCAATAAAATGAGTTGCCTTTGTTTTGTGAAACAAATTCGTTCACTTAGTAGTATGCTTGGTGTATCCAGGGAAACAGACGTCCAAGGCAAGAGGGAGGTCCTTGTCTTGGTAGCAGAGGGAGTGTGTTAGACACCCTGGTCTCCTCCCTGTCACACTCGGCCCTATTTAAACAGCCCACAGCTCAGCCCACCCACTGATGAGCTGGTCTTTAGAAGAGAAGGAGTCTAAGTCTGCTGCCAAGAGTGCCTCAGCTATCCCTCAGAGAACAGATCACATCCCATCATCCTAGAAGTTTGACCATCCTGTGTTCCAACAACCCAGCCTGGGATACACTTTGGGATTAACAAAAATAATTCCTCCACATAAGGTAAGCATTACTTTCTCTTATTTCAAATGATTCAGGATTTATTTTCCATCTGTTCTGGAAGGTGATTGATTGGAGTTTGAAAATGTTTGTTCCTAAATGATTCATACTTTTGGTGTGAAATTGGATATGTTTTTCAACAAGTGTCTTTGTTGGTTCCTGCAGAATTATCCAGTCCCAGCCGGCAGAGTGATGTGGGTAGTGGAGAAGATCCGTGTGTCAGTGGAGAGAACCAACCTCCCCTTCCCCTCGGCCGAGTACAGTTTCCACATCGGGGACATCATGTTTGGCGAGAAGGCCGACAAACTGAAGAGGATCTCCCTCTGTCCCAACGTCATCACCCCCGACACCATTCCCGAGTTTTGCATCCCACCCAAGATCCCCTCCTTCCAGGAGGCAAAGGCCGTGGAGACCAGCCGAATGGCCCCCATCATCCGCGTGTCACCATGCGAGAGCGGCAGCCCCAAGAGAGAGGCGCCCGGCCGGGAGAACCTCAACCCCCACATCATCCAGGTGGAGAGTGTGGACGAGGGGCCCTACGACAACAGTGATGAGGAGACCACCAACGCCGACCCGCAGAGCCAGGCGGCCCTGTCTTTGCCCCACATGGCCAAGGCGCAGACCTGCTACGGATTCTGCACCCTGCTGGAGAGCCCCCACACCCGCCGGAAGGAGTCTCTGTTCCACAACGACCCAGGCTCTGTCCCCCTGCTGCTGTCCCGCAGCAGATCCAACACCTGCTCCAGGATCTCCCCGTCCTCCTCCCCGTCCTCCTTCAGCCTGAACAGCCTGACCTCCAGGCTCTCGCCGAGGGCCTACGCGCTGAACAGACAGGGGACGCTGGACAGTGACACCACCTCCTCGGCAGAGTCGTCCCCGTTCAGCTCCCCACTGCTGGCCCGCTGCCCCGCCAAGTCCTCCCTGCTAAAAGCTCTGAGCCACGAACGGTTGCTGTCGCGGAACTTGAGGAAGGCCATGGCGTCCAGGAACAACTCGCTGTCCACCGACGAGGGCAGCTCCACGGACAACAGCCCCAATGTCATGAGGAGGGCATCCGAGGGGCTATTAGAAGGTCTCCCCAGCAGTTTTGGCCTGGCTCCCCCAGTGATCTTCCCCGTGGACGTGGCTGTGCACAGGGAGAGGGTGATGAGAGAGAGCATGGTGCCTGTGGGGAAAGATGGCAGCCTGCGCCTCTCAGCTGAGTACTGCCCCGACAACCAGAGACTGCGGGTTCGACTGATCAGCGCCGAGGGGCTGTACGCGGGGTCTGTGGACCCCAAGAGCATCAACTGCAGTGTGAGTCTCTCCCTGATTCCTGGGAAGGTCCAGAAGCAGCGCAGCACCGTCATCAGGAAGAGCCGCAATCCCATTTTTAATGAGGACTTCTTCTTCGATGGTATCTCGGAGGAGGACTTGTGCCAGTGCTCCCTGCGCTTCAAAGTGGTCAACAAAATGTCCACCATGAAAAGAGACTATGTCCTGGGCGACTGTGATTTGCCTCTCACCAGCATTATAACTTTATAAGTTTGAACACTTTCTTATTTATTTCTATTGGGAAATGTTATTTATTTGCATTTTTTATTCAAGTATACATAATTTTATATCAATTAAACTTGAAGAAAACATATTTGTTTCCTGGGTCTTTTATTGCATTTCTTTGTCACATTATTACATTTAAATATTCAATATACGTGGTTCACAAACCTCAGAATCCATAATGACTCGAAGGGCAATATCCTTCACATTAATATAAATTACCCCAATAGTCCTTCAGCTAGACACTCATTCAATACTAATCGTCCTCTTACATTTAGAGCCTCATAACAGCTGTACATGGTCTGAAAAAACGAAACTATTTGTGATCAAACTAAAATACGTTGTGAACGCTGCTGGCCCCATGAGTTGGAAGGAGACACTTACCCTCTCTTCTTTGCCTAAGCCTGTTGTTTCCTCTTGACCTTTACTGGGATAAAACCCATCACAGGTAAACAGATGACTTGTAGGCTGACTCTACCCCAGACCTTTTAGATTTTCACCAGTGATAATGGCAGGCTTGGATGTCATGCCCTTTGACTAATCTTACGTAATTCCAAATCTGTCGCAATGATTTGATTTGTATGGTTAAATATCTTATCTTGCTGATAGATGATAAAGCATGTTGACAGAAAATGCTATTTATTCTTTTTCATGATGATGCTGCCTTGTTTGTCAAGGAGCTACTCAGTGGGGCACGACTCTTTAAAGTGGTCCCTTTCTCAAGCACTTTGATCTGAGACTACGCAAGAACACACGCCACGTTTCTAAGCAAGCACCAATTGTAGAATCTACAAAATCTAAACTCAGACCAGTCTGGCAGACATCTATTATTTATTTTTAACTGCAGTTTCATGAAACATGTTTCTCTCATCCAATCATAGTTAATTACATCGGATGTCACCATGGTCAGCTGCATGCTGTGTAGACCACATCTACCTGTATATAATATGTATAGATGATTACCCTGCTGCAAGGTGCGGAAGCTGCAACGTTGACCTTTAGACAGACATATCCTGCTGTTTTCAGAACTAGACCTAAAAGCATTCGCTGTCACTATTCAGGAACATTTGGTTAAAAATTAACCACAGGTTTCCCAGTGTTTAACAGGTAATAGAAATATTTCCAAAAAGGAATTAGAGATTATTTGAAATGGAAGATTTCAAACATAATGCAATATGTGTGTGATATAGGCAATGTTTCTAAGAGCATATAAGTGATAAAGTGGTAAAGAATGTAAATATTCCATTTTAGGCAGATAATCAATTCCCTGGTCATAACCGTATATTACCCTGCTATAAAGCACAGGAAAGTTACCTGTGGGTGCAATGACCCATTTCTACCTTTCATATGAAGATTTGGACTACCAACCCGTTCTTTAGTTTATAGTTTTATATTAAACCTGACCAAAACTACATACATATCCCTTTTCTGTATTCCAGAAAAGCAGGGGGCTTTTGAATTTCATATTCTATAGGAGGAACCTCAACGTTTGAAACAAAAACAGCCGTTGGCCCTGCTATGTTTTCAACAATACAAATGACAGTCTTGTCTTTCTTTTGGTTGACTATGGGACTGTGTGTTGAGGGGTACTTTTGTTTTCCTTATTGACTCAGCTGTGAAATGTCTGCTTATGAGCGGGAATTTACTGGTGATTCCCCCGGGCTGGTCTTCCACTGATAGGACTCCAAGGTATTTTCAAGGTGTGATCTATGTCCTTGTTTAAAAGGGCCATAGTAACACATGGCACAGAAACAACATGTTTACACTCACATTGTTGCTGACAACCAATACATAGCCAGTCATCCTTGTATTTTGTGGAAATATACTTCTAAAGCTACCATGAGGTTATATGAAGTTCAATGCATCCATGTTGAATCAAAGGCTTAAACTATTACATGACACCGATGAGGGACTGTTGTCTATAGACACAGGGGCCGATTAAACATTAAAGTTGTACTGACATCCAATCCGAATCAAGATGGGCTGTCCGGCTCCCTGAGATCCATTTCATGAATATCAACATCTGAGAGGGGAAGTGCACGCTTTAAGTCTCCGGTGTCACTAAATGAAAGGCTCGGCCACGTGTCCTGTTGTCGCCTGGTTACCCAAGCACCGGTCTGTTCTTTAGTCCCATCACGCGGATATGATTGGGACCATGCACAGGGACAGTGGCAATAAGAAAGAGGTTTTTATGGATTGACCTCTTTATGAAAAATGTAACAGTGACTTAAATAGCGTGCTATCCCAGGACAGTTGTAAAACCATGTGTGTTTTGTCTTTGTTCTATTGATGTGGATGAACTCATTTTACAGTGGGCCATAAACTTTCTTGTGAATTACTAAAACATTTTGCAGAAGGAGGAACAACTTATCTTTCAATTAGTGTAAAAATTCTAGGGAAATAAACCCACCCATGTCAATGTTGAGTTTTTTTAACAAGATATCAAATAATGAAACATCCCATGTTCCTTGAACTGAAGTACTATGGCATTGCAAAGGAGTTTCAAGAAAGAGTAAAAGTAGCCCTCAGTAGGCAAGTCCAGGATACTAAAAGTGTGTTCAACAATAAGTCTACCAAGCAACCTTGGTTGTAAGCACACCATCCTCCTTGGCAGAGAGTTTACATTATAATCAATTAAGATATCACAAACAAACCTGCATCCTACCATTAGTGGTTGGTATGGGCTGGCGAGGGATGAATATTAGAATGTCTGGTTAATGGTCTTCTGTTTGTTTTGTTGGTCACATGCATTCTGTTGATCAGATTGCCATCATATGACAGGGATACATTGATTTATATTTTCAACAAGCAAACATAGGTGCGTGAGAACAGTTTATACGAATTTTTCATATCAATATGCTCCTGTGTTTGGGTACAGTAAACACAGATGAGGTCATACAGAAGGAAGCTAATATCAACATCCCTTAAGGCCTATAGTAACAGCATTATGTTCTAATACCGAGGCAATATTTATTTGGAAAAAGCAAAACACTAAAACATTGTGTAAAAAAAGAAGAAATGAAAACGTAAAAAAATACATTATATTAGGACAATACAACCTTAAATGAAATCACAAATGCAGTCACTACAATGACCCAAATATCTGACCCTAATATGATAATTCCTGCTCAACCGGGGATGTTATACAATGTTTCCAGAAGTGTTTATTTTAATTGCCAATAGTATGTTGAGTAAATATCCCATGAGATGATACACATTAGCAAAACCATTGTCAACCTCTACCTTGTGGCACTTGTTTATTTGAGTGCCTTTATGCAAATAATGACACACATTACTGTTTCCTTACTGTAATTACAAGTCATTGTTAAACTTCCCAAAAAGGCCATACAGTAGATCATCATACATTACAAAAACAACAAGCTTGCCAAACAATTAACTGCACTGTCTTTACTAAAGTAGGTTACATCTAATTACCTGACCTGATTCTGCCTCAGCCAATAACTGTTTACGCACTACTTCTCTGTACTTCCGTATAAATGTCTGACATTAAACCGTTTGACACACTGTTTGACATCTTTTACAGGTTCTCAGATGGCGCTCCACAATAGGAAGGTTAACCTTTGGACCATTATGAGTCTGGCTGTAGGTCAAGTTACCATTTGAATGATTTTTTTATTTGATTTTTTATTTTCATATATCTCTATAATATTTTACACTTTTCAGTATAACAGAAATAATCAGGAGCTGTGAAAGATTCACATTCCCACGTCCCCCTCCCGTTCCATCTATCTCCCCTCTCTTCCTTACAAGTGATACAAACATTAGATAAGAAAGTAATAATTAAAATATAAATGATACTTCTACATACACACACACACACACACACACACACACACACACACACACACACACACACACACACACACACACAGACACATATATACATATGAATGATTAGATGTAGTGATCATAGTCCAGTGCGCATCTTTATGTATTACCATCTTCTGGTATAACCGTTAGGGTCTTCAAACTCCAAAAACAGCTGTAAGAGGGTTGAGTGGAGTGACTATATCAGATATAACCCTAAAATATGTAAATATGTTTGACCAGAGTTTAAATCAATTAAGACAGGTCCAGAACATGTGAACCATTTGTTGCAGGCATCACTTGTTTCGGGCAATATTTTTAATTGTCTAGCATTTGTATGATGACCATGGCGTGAGATTTTACAAGCACGTCAATGTTAACCTTCCAATCTTTCACCCTCATCCCTTCATAAACACGAGGATTGTATTTCTCTGAGAGATAGGGTTCTGTTGACATTATCTGGCCAAAGCAGCTAAGCAGACTAGTGACGTCAGGTTATGCCTATTTAGATACATCTTTGCATTCTGGGGCTGTCATTGCCGAAGGAACAGATGTTTCTTGGTTGGTTACGACCAGTGGTAACAGATTAATTGAAAAGGGGATAGGAAAGCATATAGAGTTTTTTAGTTTTTTTTAATAATCAAGAACCCACTTATTTGTGAAGGAACAAGTACAGGTTTTAAGTATGCTGGTACGTAGCTAATAATGATATAACTGGGAAAGCAACATGTAAAACGCATACCTTATTATTTTAAAGATACTACTACTACTACTACTTGACAAAAAAGAAGAAGAAGAAGAAGAAGAAGAAGAAGAAGAAGAAGAAGAAGGAAGGAACGAGGAGAAGGAAGGAAGGGAGCAAGGAAGGAAGAACATTCTCTTTATTATTATTATTATTATTATTATTATTATTATTAATAATAATAATGATAATAACAATAATATTACACATTTTAAAAATAATAATATTCATATAAACCTTTCCTTGAATAGATCATGTAGCCATGGCTAGTCTTTGATACTGTAGCATTTTTCTTTAATTTGACATGAGCCACAGATTCAAAGATAATAGGACAAAATGTATCAACACATTAATCTATGTGATGAGAATAGTGTTTGCTATGAGTGTGTTTTTGATCAAGATCTCTCATTCTTGTGTTAATGAGACGGTCTGAAGGTGACCAGACTCAGCATAAGCCAGCTGGAAGTAATATTTATCGTGAAAGCCTGCGTCACCTGTCCATGTCATGTCATGTGAGACTGAATCAGATCTGTGAGGCAGAATAGTCATTGGAGACATTAATTTGTGTCTCTTTTGAAAAGCACACGTGCGCACATTTGGAGTGACACGATTAAGGCATAACGTCAGCCGACACGGGTGTATTGATTTGAGGACATATGAGACTTCCTGTGTGTCTTGACTTGGAATAATGCGATGGTTCATGTTTTATTTATTTTATATATTTTTTGTGTTTCTCGTTCAACTAAGTGTTGTGGTGTGGAGATATTATTTGTGTTGATGAGTTGATTAAATTGTATTATTATCATTTATTTATACAGGGGTAGCTGACTGAGACCAAGTCTCTAATTTCAGCTGCAATATACTGTGCATACATTTTTATATGCAGTATTTGCACTATAGTACAAGATACTGTACTTACTGTATATCAAGATGGTCTTTTGAACTTACTTATGCTGCCCTTCTTTGGTCCACTTGACACCGCAATGACCTTGAGCACCTGAGTTCTTGTTCTTTCTGGCACGTTTTAGTACAACATTGTATTCCCCACCCAGGACATTTATAGTGGCAAAATTGGGCCAACCCTGACAGATTGACTGAGACGTTTGAATGTCCCACCCACAACACAAGAAAAGGTGTCACGGGGCCAAATCGCTTTGGAACATTTTCATGAGGCCATGGTCCTATGTTTGTGTAATGCACGGGGTTAAGGAGGTTACCTGAGCCTGCACGTACCAGCTGAATCAGTCTACCTGTCCACCTGTGCTCTACAGCACTTTCAATCACCTCAGTGTATGGAGCTGACACCAAGCGTGACCTGCTCTGTACATAACAACCAGCCCCCACACCCACTGTAGGTTTGACTCACAGGATCTCAATCGGATCTGACACTTACATAAGCAGACGTGGTGTTTAAACATCCCCAGCCCCATTCAAGCCCTCTTATCAGTGACACATGACACGAGCCTTGAGGTATGACAACTTGGGGAAAAATACTAAGTTGTGTGTATTTTTTTTCATGCCCTAGTTAGAACAAGTGTGTTAATCCGAATTGAAGTAGAGACGCAGGGTCAACCTAAGGGATGTGCGTCTGCCTTCACGGCAGAGCAGGTGGCTGCTGCTGCTTGGTTTAATTATATTAAGCCTGGCTGAAGAGTCAAGCAATATTTCCTTAATAGCCATTAGGCAAAGAACAAACAGTCTGTGACAGAGACGCTCTGACGTGCATTATGCCTGGGTCATGTGATTGCATCTGGGTGGTCTGGACGCGGTTAATGGCAACCCTAAGTTACTGTGGCCGAGAGCTGTCCGCTTCTGTCCAAATCCCCTTCTCCTGTGTTTAGAAGTGGCATGCTTCTTCAGTTAAACATTAACAAATCATACAACGCGTATATGTGTATGATCCACCGTGCTGTGAACCCACATTCGAAAAGTGTTCAATGAGACATTTAGTGTCATTTTAATGGCCACGCAATAATCTATGTACCACCGGGACAATACCAGGATGCATGGCAAATTGGGACAGAGATAGGTAGAGTCTTTTTTTCATCCTCAGTGTTTTTCCTTTTGTAAAGGCGCCTTCCGCTTCCATGGCAACGGGGCCCCGCTCCAGGGGAAACCATGGAGATACTGCCTTTCATGTGTGACATCCTTTTATTCCCACACCTACTTTGAGAGAGCCAGTTCTTGTCTGTTAGACTCGGATGGACGTAATCCTTCCCGTGTCCTGAAGCCTGTATCCTCCTCCTGCTGTCTGAAGGGCCGTGTCTGCCCTTACAAGTGCTTGGAAATGAACAGGACGACAATGTAGATTGACTGTTCATTTACGAGTCCATATGTTGATTGTATGCCCACTTCACTTTGATTTTGTGTTTAAAATGATCATTCCCGAGCATTCATTTGACTTCTTCTTAGTTCTTTGTGACATTTTCAGACCGCCATTGACATTATTTGCCGTGTGCTTGCCATTACTCATGAGAGCCGGAGGCAGGGAGGTACATGTAGGTTTTTATGTCAATGACTAGGATCCAATTGGAGTATCACTGTCCAAACTCACTGAGGAACACATGGAGCTCTGCCCTGCTCTGCCACTTCAGTGCGGAAGCCATCACATCCTCCTCCTGGGCTGTGCAGGAGCTCTGGACTGCATGTTCCAAAGCTTATCATTCTGTTGTGATGGTCTTTTATGGAGAGGATAAAGAGGATTCACAAATGGTTCAACGTTTCAGAAAGTAACACAAAGGTGCTTAACAGACGTACAGTATAATTGGAAGGACAAGTGTTATTACGAAGCGCTATGCTATTAGCGCCATCCATCTTAGAGTGACTAAGAACGTTATGCATTAATTAATGGCTAAAGGTTTTGGAAGGAGGCCCTTGAGTAGAAATCATAATACCCTCATTAAGGAAAGTTTTTTTTTTACCTTAGCTATTGTATAAGCTACAACCCCTCTCCGATCATCTGAATTTTCCTGGTACTTGAACATTGTAAGACTACATTGAGCATAGAGTATGTTAACATTCAACTTGATGTTCTGGTGTGACCAGAACATCTTATTTTGTATACCCAATGACATATTTACCTTGAGGATAAATGCAGGGGCAGTGCTGCAGAAGATGCATGGTACTCATAGCCTCGGAAGAAAGCGTAAGGTCAGTGTGATCTACTTGCTTAGAAAGTTTAAAGGTTTTCAGCCAGTGCACCATGACAACAGCATTAATAATCATCATGCGGCCCACTGTCAGTATACATACTCATCAGAAAGTTATTTCTGGAGCCATACATCAACCTCGTTGCATGAATAGTACTGCAGAAACCAGCTACAAAACAGAAATAAAAGAATAAACAAGTGTGGAATTGGGTGTATGCATATGCTGCCGATGTACATGTTGTTTAGAGGGGAAGAAAATTATGTACTACGGTTTTTCGTACAAAGCTTAATTGATTTTGCAGAATGTTACCAGAGCAACCACCATATTATTACATTGTACTTTATAGTTAAAAAAATAAACAAAGCGAACAACAAAGACATAGACTAAACCCACAGTCACGACTCCCTTAGCAACTTCAGTGAGCCAAATCAACACAGTTCAAAAATGCAAATTCTAACAGAAAATCAGTAAACAAAGCTTACGGTTTCCAAGAGAGCCACAGATATCAACAGGCCCCCGGCAGCAGATAAAACTGAGCTTATAGCCTCTAAGCCTCACGTTATTCAGCACTTGGTAAACATGGGCGCCAGGCGATAGCTTTGTGTTTGCAGTTGGTTTACACGGCAACCCACTGATATGGGCAAATTGCAGTGTTATGTTTTGCAATTGCACTGTAATTCATTGCACACTTTTAAATCTTGGCTGCATGCAAACTACACTCCGCAGGGACTATCTTTCAGGAACCCTGCATCTGCACTTGAAATTGACGTTTTGTTGAGGCTCATTTGCCATGAGAGGGTACATTTTGCTTTAGAGTAGCTACATAAGCAGGCCAAGCTGACTTAACTGTAAACAATTCAATCTTCCTGTCTGGGAAATTTTATATTTGCTGCAATGGTCTTAGTATTGCCATATCTGACAAAATCAATCATCATCAAACCATCAAAACAATGTGGTCTAAAGTATATAAAATACAGCAAATTGGACCACAGCTTGTTTTGAATCAGCATGAGAAAGCAGCCAATGCAGTTTGTCACATTGGGTTCTCTTTCAGTCTTTAAAGAGCCTGAATCTGTGACAACACCATGGGGGTGCAGTCAAATCATAGGTTGTGGTCTGGCATTGCTTTTTTAAAATACAAAAATTAATTTCAAACGTTTGCCTATTGGGATTCTGAAGCATACGAATGGAGGTGATCAACAAATGCATCAGTCAAACAGTCCTTGTTTTAAGTGTTTTTGGGTTATGTTTTTTGATGTAAAAATGTATGTACCTATTCATAATACATTATTTATATTATTGTTGTTCTCTTTCAGGTTTTGTAATACAGCCACCTGATGCCCACACGTAAGCCATCGAATTTCACTTGTAGGTAATGTGAAAAACCTTTTCACTGACATATAGTGCATCCTACTTGTTAGAGGTTGACACAGAACGTGTATGCTGGCTTGTTTTTCTAACCTTTAGCTGCCCGTAAGGGAGGATGTTTACCACGGCGGTGTGCTGTATAAACTAAACATGAGATTTGGTTGTGGAGGTTTTGTTTTTGTAAAAGGTAAAGTAGTAGGGATAGCCTTTGAGTACACTTTGTTTTTAACCTAAAATGTATTATTGCACCATTGCTTAATAACACATTTGTGTACCTAGAAGTTGGTATACGCTGAATATGATGCTCATCTTTGAGACTTTGGGAGCTTAAAGTTGTCCTGTCCACTTGGAAGTTCTGCATGACAAACCAATGTTCTAGTCTGATTGGAGTCAGTGCTTTCAGGTGTGCACAGGCTCAGTGTGACCTTGAAAACACAGCTTTGGGTGCACAGGCTCAGTGTGACCTTGAAAACACAGCTTTGGGTGCACAGGCTCAGTGTGACCTTGAAAACAAAGCTTTGGGTGCACAGGCTCAGTGTGACCTTGAAAACACAGCTTTGGGTGCACAGGCTCAGTGTGACCTTGAAAACAAAGCTTTGGGTGCACAGGCTCAGTGTGACCTTGAAAACACAGCTTTGGGTGCACAGGCTCAGTGTGACCTTGAAAACACAGCTTTGGGTGCACAGGCTCAGTGTGACCTTGAAAACACAGCTTTGGGTGCACAGGATTCTACTTATCCCCACTCAGATCAAAATGAGCATGTCTGACAGACTGCTACGAGCAAACTCTTACACCTCAGCACAACTGATACTTAAAAGAAGATCATGATTTCGTTCAGTCATTTCTCTGCTTGGGCACGAGAAGTTCAAACCACTCCGTTGACTCTTCAATAGCCGCCCACACCGTCACCCGGCAGGACAGATACGTCCGCTGCTTTGTCAAACATATCTTTGAAGTGATAAATGGCTAGGTTGCCCCTCTGTCACGGCGCAATGGAACAACTCTCTCCTATTAGCCATGCAACTTTAAAGCCTGCCGGCGCTTTGTGAAACCCACATTGTTTCTCCCTTATCAAAGCCCCTCGTTTTCGCCTGATGAAAACGCTCCGTCAAGCCAGCGTGTCACGGTTTTGCATGCGTGCCTCGTTCATTTTCCACCAAAGAATCAGCGTATTGCCATCCACTGTTACGCTCGTCAACATACCATATTTACCTTGGCTGTGAGGAGCCATAGTCGTGGTTTCCAAAGGCCTAAAGACTCCGAGCACTGCCGTGCACCTGGTTGTCCCCGTGTCAGAGCGCATGTGATCCCGCATGAGAGCGCTGTGTCTGCATTGATTTTGTTAGTGTGTGGTCATGTGTGCACTGCACGCCTTCGTGGAAGTGTGAATTCTCTGTCCATTCAGGTGACCATGCATGTGTCCGTGTGTTGGATTTTATCTCTGAAGGTTAGAACCAGCATGACCTGCCAGGTGATCAGTTCAGCATGATTCATTCATTTAGCAGTTGCTTTTTATTTAAAGTGCCTCACAAATTCAAATAAACACTTCCTAGATGTTCTCTGTACAGAGTTGTAAAACAGACATCTGTATAAAAAAAAATTAAAGAAACACATCTGTATAAAATAAATAATGTGTTTCTCTGATTGCAAGGCTTAAGCTAATTGGTGAGAAACCTGACAACGACTAACCTAACAGACGACTGATGATTAGGATATCTTCCTGCAAAATGAGACAACTTTGACTCTTGGCGGTCCCTACTTTGTACCACACAGGCCAGTTTACAGACCAGTAGCCCTGAGGCTGTCTTTTCTTTGACAAATGCTCTGTCTGCTAATCATGGAAAGCCAGATCATGCCAGAAAAAGACATGGATGCTCTAGTTAAGTAATAGATGTTATGAGACATAAATCTGCCCATAAACAAGGCACACAATGATTAGGGAGTAGAAATGCCACCTGGCTCATACTGTGTCCCCCCTGTGTGAACCGTAGAAAATAATTAAAGGCACAATGTCCTTTGCAAAATACATTCAATTATTGACAAATACATTTGGAATCCTGTCCATCACTAGGATGGGCAAAATAGAGGGATTCAGTATTCTGGCCGACAGCAGTATACAAACCTACCAGAACAATGGCCTCCGGACTAATCCCGAACCTTGACTTCAGCTTCCTACTCACTGTGTCTCGGTGTCAGAGTTTCCATGTCCGCTGTTCATTGTGAATGCATGTGAGGTCCAGTCATAGCCTGGGGGCTAGCAGCTGTTTGGCGGAAACGACCGGCGGACCTTTAACCTTCAGGTGATTGTGGCATTTGCATTAGCAGGCATGCTTTCAGAGGACAATCTATTTTAGGCCAGCAGAACGGGAAAAAGAGATTGCCATCTAGCATATCTGTTTGCGTTTCCGAATGCCAAGACTCCTACAAACTAAGAACACACATGCATGTGAGTGCTAAAGAACACATATTAAAACTATTTATTTACAGTACATCAATGTATTTAAGGATGGAAAAAAATTACACAAATAGTTTATCTTTTCACCAAGGCTAGCTGCTTCCAATAATCATTTAGACACTGCTCTATACTTTGTCAGTTGATTGGACCTTCTCGTTGAGAACACATTATTATAAATACGTCTTAACAATTGCCTAAGTACATGGTTTGGGCTTTCAAATATAAGGACTGGTCATACACATAAATAATATATGCATACGTTGTAGACTTTTTATAAAGCACATCATTTGTTCCACAATTCTTTATTCTCAAACTTCAAATAGGATGTCTATGAAAGGAGTCTTTTTATTCTTTTATAAATTGTTGTGTGAATTGTTCCTTAATCTGAATGGAGTGTTCCATTGTATTCTCACCATTTACCATCCTAGTCTGGCAATCCTTGTGTAAACTAGAAGAGCAATGTGGTGTATGATGCCCTCTGCTGGTAATTTTCATTTACATTCCAGGTTTTATGAAGAGGTTTTTAAACTGACGTACACAACTGAACAAACACATTTTAAAATAGAAGCAGATGTACGTTTTCTGTTAGGGTTGTACCACTACCAATGACACTGTTTGTGGATGTTGGATTGGCTTTGTGAATGGCCACCCTCACTTTCATTAATCAAAAGGCTCTCAGAGCTTATATGAGCAATGTATGGTGCTAAAGAGCATCAGGCAATTGACAGTAAGGGAGACACAGTTCCTTAAATTGTGTCATAGTTCAAATTTGATTTCTTCGTAATTGTTAGGTTTAGTATTTGTGTTTGAGGATTAATTGTTTTCCAAAATATACACATAGCATAAGCTAAGCACACACTCTAGATTTCCATCACCCACACCTCCACTTACATATGCTGTACACCTATGTAATGCACACACAAAATGGACACACACACACACACACACACACACACACACACACACACACACACACACACACACACACACACACACACACACACACACACACACACACAAACCTGCTCATATCCTAACACATGCCCACACAATAATATACAAAACACACAAAAGCACAATTGCACACACGTGCAAATACAGTACAGTCATAAAAACACTCCAGCAAACCGACATTTATTTCCTGAGATGACACTCGCTTCCAAATTAGTAGTAATGCGTCTGGGAGAAATTCTGTGTTGATTTATGCCGCACACCTCGAACATCTCTCTATTCTGGCCCCAGGCAATTATTTACAAGTGCTTGCTCCCACAACGTGAAGTATGGTCTCGAGAAAAAGACACTTGTTTACTACCAATCATCGGGACCGGGCTTATGAATGTTGGGATACACTGCCAGAGACCCTTCCTCTCCCCCCACACTATTTTTAGGAGACACAAATGCCTTTCGGCAAGAATCCCATGAATATGGATAGTGTGCTCAGCTGTACAGAATGGTTTGCAGCATGAGGGCCGTGATTCAGGCCGACAGGCTGCACACACGACTGTATGTGTGTGTTCAATAAACACACAGCCGGGGCCACCATGATGGAGTGTTTAATGAAGAGCAAATGTAAGACAAAACAGTCATGGCAATGCAAACTCTAGATAGTGCATAATGTGGATTTTGAGCCATTATTTCTATGATTATCCTTTTGACGGTTAAAAAAAATGATTGCAAATCGTTGGACATGAAGATTTATTGCTGTAAAACGGATGTGAATGATATCCTCTCGACTACTGCCACAACACAAACGTATAGCCTACTGTTTCAATAGTGTAATGGTTTCTTTTTTTATTATGGCATTTTAGCTTTATTGGACATTATTTAAATAAGGATGACTCATCTGAGGCTTTTACAAAGCGCTGACAGGCTGTAAGTACTTATGGGAAAATTGATCTTCCAATGAATGATGCATGAAAGAAAAAAAGTTTGGTATTCTATATTTTGTATTCTGTTGGTAAACCAGATCTTGTCGAGTGTCTTAAATTGGCAACATATTAGATTGTTGCTGTACAGTCTTAAGTGTTTCATCCCTCACTAAAGCAGATGTTGCTTGTGATCTCAAGTGCTTGTAAAAATAGAGCACCACCGCTTGGAGTGTGCAATTGATTCATGACACAATATGAATAATTTTTATTCACGGCATGAATATTAATTGTTTTCTAAAGATAGTAATTATTTTAAGTTTGAAACGAGCAAAGAAAATACCTATTATGCAAGTGATTTCATAGAGACTGAATTGTTTGTGGGGGGAAAGCTCAGTTGATTATAAATTAGTGGGAGGGGGTAATTAATTAAAATTGGTTAACATGACAGGGAATTTGTTTAATCTATATGTACATGTGCACGTTTTACACAATGTACATATTCCAAATTGTACTCACAGTCCCTTGTCCAAAATCTGCCAATTATGACCTCAGCCTTGTTATTCTTATCATGATCAGAAGCGTAATATCTATTTATTCCATGGAATGTTTACCTAAAAATTTTCACAAACAATCTAATAAAACATTATCCTTGAAGGTGAAAAAAACTCAAATTAAATCAAGTTTTTTAAACTCGCTTGGCACCAAGCCATCTAGTAATTCTTACAATAAACAAATAAACATAGACCTGGTCTGGCACCCCATCACTCTTGTGCTAAAACAACCTGACTAGCTTCATGTCCTCGACCTCCGCATCCTTTGCAAGTCAATATTATTCAAAGGCTGTCTATGTATATGGCTTTAAATAGGCCAATTTGGGCTAGGAACACATAGATCTTACAAGACAGGTTTATTTCCGTGAAACTCAATTTTTCAAGTCTCCTTGAGCGTCGGGGCATATCCTTGAGGAAGGAGGCCAGAGGCAACAATACTTTCTTAGAGACTGTGAAAACAAGCACACGCCAATACAGTAACTTCTCCCTCTAAGTGGCCATCCCCTGCATGTTCCACTGTGTCCAGCAGAGAGTGCCCTATGTCTGTGCTGGGGACTGGGCTGCTGTGAAGCTGCCTGATCACCCTCCCTGAGCACGGCTCTTAAGGTTTGTCGGGATGAGACTAGGCATTGCTTTAGTCTCCCTTAAAACATTAGGCGTCTTTCTTTAGACAATTACCTTCACCAGTATGCTTTGCCATGCAAATGTGTCTCAAATACATAGTCCAAAGTCAGTTTTACATCAAAACGTTGAAATTTGACATAAAATATATATATTTAAGAGTTACGTGATATGCTTTGTCCTCAATAGGATAAAGACATTGCTTATGTCATATCGTAGCCTGTTCTGTCAGTCCCATACCTCAATGCTTTGCTCAATGCCAAACGGCCGAGGCCTTGACTGAGTATTTATAGAGGAGGCCAGGTATGGGGGTGGTACCTTCCTCCATACTGTTTATTGGTGAGGTCCGCTCTATCCTCCCATGGAAACGTCTCACCTAAAAGCACTGTACTCCTGCCGCCCCTGCCGCTTCTCTGCCGATGCCATGGTCCCCTGCTCTCCTCCGCCATAGATGACGTAGCTTGGAGGGCTGGCGCTGATGCAAAGTGACGTGCCTCGCCATCAGAGGAGCGGAGCTGAAGCTGGGCCTCGCTCCCCCCCGTCCCCCCCGTCCCCCCCGTCCCCTGCTCCCACCACACTGGACTGTTTTTGTTCGCCGCAGCTCATGCGGATAATTTGCCGGGATGCAGTGGAGGGCTGTCACAAGGACTTGGCTCAAGGGGGGTGTGGGGGAAACAGCCAGAGCGTCCTCCGTGCTCCGGCCCGGCCTTAATGATGAGCATTAAATATGAACGTCTTCTTTTTGTAAGTGATGCATTAGGAGGCCCCCCACCCCTTCCCCGCCCCCTCTCTCGTCCTCGTCGGCTCCGCTCTCTTTCTACCCCGCTCCCTTTCTCTCCGTCGTGCTCCTCCCTGTCTCTCCCTCACTCTCGGCATCCAGTGTGTCTCTGGTTTGAGATGGGTTGAGTAATCCACATGACAGGCAGCCTTTGGGTCAAGGCTTCCCTCCGTTCTGTTTAGAGAGATTGGCGATTCCCAGTGAAGGCTGAGCGCAAATACGGCTCTGTGAGCTAATGCTCGGCTGCAGAAATGGCTAGAAAGAACCCAGACACACTGTCTCTGGCCTCACCGTCGTGAACCCTTTTTGTAGGGGCTTGTATCACGTACCATCGACAGTCCTCCAGTGTATACCCAGAACACAAACAGGAATGTTTCAATTGGGTTACAGAATCCAAATATTAAGGCCGCTGGCAAACGGGTGTTTATATGGCGCACAAATAATACAAATGTGCCTCATGAGCAACATTACAATACTAGAGTGACCTCCTCACTACCTGTCGGATGAGAACCTGTCCCTGTTCTAACAGCACAGTGGCTCAGTGGTTAGCACAGGTGCCTCACAGCAAGACGGTCCTGGGTTCAAACCCCACCTGAGCCAATGGCCTTTCTGTGTGGAGTTTGCGTGTTCTCCCTGTGTTTGTGTGGGTTTCCTCTGGGTACTCCAGTTTCCTCCCACCATCAAAACACATGCTCCAATCTCCTACCAGTGCCCTGACCAGTCACTGCCAATTCACCTGGAGTCGGTCTGTGTGTCCTGTGTGTGTGAGCAAGTCTGTCGTAATATGTTGGGTGAGAAAGTCTGGTGCAAATTGGCTGCCGAGGTATCGCTCAGACTGAGTGTTGTGTTTGATAGCTGTCAGTCCATTCGTTGTTCGTTCCGTGTGATTAATTGGCGACCAATTTGTGTAAAGCGCTTTGAGTCTCCAGAAAAGCGCTAAAACTAAATAAAATGAATTATTATTATTACCAGGATCAATGTGCCGAGTCATCCCACAGATCCAGACGAGAGGATAGAACATGAAAACTTCAGGTAGACACCCCCCTCCCCTCCTACAGTACCAGTGGACCCCCCAGGATGCTGGAGATAAGGACAAAGTGACTTTGCCAGCGCCAGCATCTGTGCAGAACCTCGCCTTAGTACCAAACAGCCCGAGCCCCCAAGTCTGAGCAGGCCCGGCGGTCATCCTCCAAGGAGCAGCCATTTTGGACGGCTCTCCCGGCACAGATGTTGCATATTAAAAAGTAGGGCTGTATTAGCAGTGGGGGGACTGAGGCGGCGGAGAAAGAGGCGAAAGAGGGGGGGGCAGCTCCTCTGTGGCGCTCACCTGCGCCTTCATCCGCGAAGCCAAACCATGGGAGAGGCGCTGCCTAACCAACCAAACCCAAAGTGACATTCATGATAAAAGTCACCTCTCCTCCTTCGTTGGCCCTGAGGGCATTTGGCTGCCAACAAAATGACTCGCGACATATAGATACCTTGTTTACAACGTGGGTTTTTTGGTGTGGCCGTTTTTGAAATGTTCCTCGGGTTATCATTAATCGTCAGACGCATTTTATATATATATTTTTATCATTCACATTTAAATATAAATGTGTACTAAAGCGGAGAATTGAGGATGGTAAAATGGATGGTCTACCACAGAATAATCCCCGAGTCCCCTGGCTGACCCTGGCAGACCGTCTCGTTCACGGACGGCACACGGTCCACACTCGCCAGAGCTCAGCGCCCTTGACAATGAACCACGAATAGCGTCCACAAGATGGAGATATTCGCCAGTCTAATGCCATCCGTTGCCTCTCCTCTACCTGGCTGCCCGTGCAACAGAAATGAGAGACACGATGAAAGACGTGTAGAGAGATGGAGGAGCAAGAGAGACAACGTCTCTGTGCGACATATTGTGTGTGCATTAGATTGTATCCGAAGGCTGTACTGTCCTTGTTTGTGTTTCTTGTTTACATCGTACGCTATGTGCTCATTGTTTATGTGTGTGTGTGTGTGTGTGTGTGTGTGTGTGTGTGTGTGTGTGTGTGTGTGTGTGTGTGTGTGTGTGTGTGTGTGTGTGTGCGTGAGTGTGGGTGTGTAAGTGTGTGCCTGTGTGTGTGCTAAAGCATGTGTAGCGTCTGTGTGTTTTTGTGTGAGCATGTCGTGCCGTGCTCTCTGACTGAGGAGTTATGGGGGCAGGGTGGGGGTGTTATGTTAACAGAGAGCCAATGTGAGTGCTCCCTGAGCTGATTGTGGGGTGGGAGTGGGGGGGCTCCCGAGGGCCCATCTAGGGGTCACCGCAGGTCAGCGGTGCTGTATGTTGATGGGCCCCGCGGCCCACTGCAGCCGGCCGGGGTTCAGGTGTGCATCGACCCTCTGCTCCAGCAGGCTGTAAGTAAAGAGGCTGAGCTCGCGCTGCTCTTATCCACGAGGCAGGCTGCTGCTCTGGGCCTGACCCTGACCAGGAGAGGCCTTTCCCTCCCGTACCCGGAGCTCAACTTTCAGTGTCCTCCCCAATGTCCGCTCCACTGTCCTTGCAGAGCAACATTGTCCAAAACAAACAAACAAACAAAAAAACGGAATGCAGCAGTGTAAACAAGTTCCTGTTTTATACAGTTAAGGGTTGGACCACATGGGACATGAATGATTTTTCTAGTTTTGAAGTGATATCGTTGGTCAATTTATCTGTTTTAATGTATGAATGGAACAGTGTTTAACATGTATATATAAATATCATTCAATAAATAAGACATGGCTGTTAAAATTATTTTAGAATAGGCTTGCTAACCAAAGAGTACGAGCAGTCGAGTCACTGGCCAACATCGCTTTGGGAGGTTATGCGGTACACTGACAAAAGGGCACCCATGTACAATGAACTTGGTCATGAGGATGATGAAGACCAATCAAAAGCATCCTTTGTGGTGAAGCACTCGGCTACAAAACATCGTTACCGAAACAACCCAGTTAGTTCCAAGGACAGTCCCCCAAAAATAAATACGATATCAACCGGCACACAGACAGGGGGCCCATCGCTATAATGATGCCACCCATTTATATTCTCTTCCTGAACGGCTGTACTCCTTTCTCCACTCTGTCATTGGCGCTCCAAAGACAAGAGTCAGTCAGTCAGTCAGTCAGTCAGTCAAGGACGTTTTCAGTTACTCAAAGTAGAAGCCCCCCCTCCCCCTCCATGGGACGACGATGACGACGACAAGCACCTCGCTGGTCCACGGGGTGGGGGGTGGGGGTTCATGGGAGACTAACGCCTCCAAACCGCCCGCCCAACATCTATCCTCCACCCAACACCGTCGACCGCGGTGGCTGCGGCGGCGGTGCCAAATGGTGGGATGGAGGTGGCACCTGCTCCTCGATAGGCACTGTCTGGCTACCTTTGGTGCCCGGGCAGTGTGACGCGTTGCCCTCGGGCGCTGACCATCTGACCGGGCGCCGGGCCTGAAAGGGAACGCTAATAATAGGGGAGGCCTGGCGAGCCCGGGCCTCTTAGTCATTATGCCCCACCGAAGGGACTTGACATCGGGTGAGAGAGAGGTGAGAAGAGGCCTGTGAAGATCACAGCGCGAGGAGAGAAAGTGGCGGCTTTGGGTTGGATGTTTCCATGATGTGCGCTCTAACAAGCCAGCCACTGCCACTGCCACGGTAGACTCCCAGCAGAACAGAAACCACCATTAGTGATGGTGGGTAGCACGTCGTGCCAAGGACAGACCAAGAGCCTGAACTGGGTCCACAGTGGTCTGTGCCTGTTCTGGAAGACCCGGGGCTCCGCGGGTCAGAACCATGTCCATGTTCAAAGCGGGCCTGGAAACGTCCTTTATGACACTTCCTGGATGTGAAGCCAAGGTCCTGGCAAGGGCAGCTCTCCCCCTGGGGTAGGCAGACCTGCCCTTGAACTCAGCTCCCAGGGAATCAGCTCCTTCTCTCTTGGAAAGCGGAGAAAGAAAACTGTTGTAGGAAGGAGAAGGCGGTGGAAAAGGTTCCGGACATGAGAGAGACCTGGAGGAGGAGGGAGCAGGCTGCTGGACGAAAGTTTGTTTGCACGCTGACTCCAGATTTGTTTTTGTTTGTTTGAGAATTTGTGTGTGTGCGCAGGTGTGTGAGCCGTGTGTGTGAACCCCTCACTGTGAGCAAAGGCTGTGATTTACATTTTTGCACACATGTACAGCCTAGGAGCGGCAACAAATAAGAAAATAGACCCAGCCTAAAAATAAAATGACTTGAGAATTAATTAAAGTCAGAGTGTGCGGCAACAAACAGATGTGTCCTATTTAGGCTAATATCAACTTTAGCTAACTAGTGGAGGGAACTTGTGATTGATGGGGTCTGTCACTGATCGAGTTTCTACAGTACCATGCCATAATCCTCTCCAGGACTCCAGAGCACCCGGATACACATGATGCCTGATCTTTTATTCCTTTATTCAAATACCATCGATTGGATGTGGCGATCAGAGGCGTTGCCCGCCTCTGGAAAAGCTCAATCTCTCGCTGACACATAGAGAGCTTGCTGGACTTTGATGATGCAGGCCCGTATCCTTTTGGGCTTTCAAACATCGCGGTGCGAGCGGCCCGCACCTCCGTCAGCTGTCTGGAGAACAATCATTCGCTACAAAGCGCTGTCAAGGCTTCAGCAAGCAGAGGCTTCACCCCGCCAGCCAGCCATCCAGCCAGCCAGGCAGCCAGCCGGTCGCTAATTTATCCACTCACTCTTGCTCACTCTTTCTCACTCGCTCGCACTCTCACTCCCTCTCTCTCTCTCTCTCTCTCTCTCTCTCTCTCTCTCCCTCTCTCATTCTCTCTTTATCTCTTGCCGCCCGCCGCTGCAATGCACCGTGGGACTGGAGCGCGGAATCCCTGATGCAATTAGCTGTGCTTTCAGAGGCCACGGTTTGAGCCATGTGATGGGATGTCTCAGTGTGGCGCCTTTTGCTCTCGCTCAGCCCTGGCTGGAGCCTCGACACATGAACTGTCTGCCTCAGATCCTACGACGCCAACTTCCCGCTCTACCAATACACGTCTGAATCGTGTACATTTCTGTACCACTTAACCAGCGTGGTCTCCAGAGGAGCCTTTGTCTCGTCGTCTCAGATTGATGAAGAGTGTCCATTTAGTGAGGCTGATTGCTTTCAAAAGGTGCAAAATCGTGATGAAAGACATTCCGTCTCCACCCACTGAACAATATCCAGGCTCAGCCCAATTGTCTAAACAAACGACAGCCCTGGTTTGCTGTGGCGTCGTTGTTTAAAGAATCACAGCTTTTTATTGTTTTTCTTGCAACGTATATTTACACTGAGCAGTTGGTGGTGATACAAAGGCATTTGGTCGATAGAGCCTGGCAATGATATATTTATCCCTGGAATAATCCTCAGGTTTGACTGTCTCTCCATTAGAATGATAGATTTGACTTGAATAACACCCACACAGCAACGGATGTCAGTGCAGAGAAATGAGCCTGTGTTGTCACAGCGGGGATGGGATGTCATCTGTGTATCAAATGTGATCATCTTCATGGGCTCAGAGTGTGTGTCTGGGCGTGTATGTGTGTGTGTGTGTTGTCTGGTAACGTCCTCTGACAGCCACACAGAGCCCATCCTTCACTCTGCGTCCGGGCCGACTCTACCTGGGAAATGACCATTCCCATCAGACTAGGTTTGTCATCCGCTGCACATGTCGACATAAGGCTGTCTTATGGGGTATGATAGGCTGTGTTCACAAACAACAAACAATCGCACGCACGCACACACACACACACACACACACACACACACACACACACACACACACACACACACACACACACACACACACACACACTCTCCCTCTCTTACTCACTATGCATGGGCAGACACTCCAACACACACTTACGTGTACACTCACTGAAATGTACACACACACACACACACACACATACACAGAGTCATAGTAATCGCAACTGAGGGGTGCGCAAATTGCAATGTGAATTCATGTCTGAAACAATATCCATAAGGGTGTACTTAATATATGCCTAAAATTCAACAGAGTCTACATAATGCCATCTGTTTTATGTATGTGACTAAAGACTGATAACATTATAGACCATATTTAGTTACCATAGTTGTTGTCGCTGTCACAAAAAATTAATATTTATTAATGTGAGCTAATAGCCTATATTCCAAAATTCACAAATGTGATTCCCAAAGTCAGCTCCATGTCAACAACAAAAATCTGTAGTATTTATTTCCTTTGACGAGAAAAATACATGTAGATTTGTCAAATTAGCTGTACTTTCAGCTCGACATAAATTGGAACATTTGATGGAAAGTGATGGTAATTCTACCAAGACCAAATCATGCTGGCATCTCTTCTCTATTGCTTTTCAAGATATTCTAGATTAGATACCGCAGTATAAATTTTGCTGCATTGCACTGTGACTTCCTGAAACACTGTCAGCCACCCTACTATTTGAACCACCATGAACTGTCAGAATAGCTGTGTGATTCAGAAAAATAGAAAAGTAGTGCCACTCAGAACAAAGACACAATAGGCAATTTTTTTCCAGCTTTTGTTATGATTTTGATCAAGTCCTGCTTTCCCCCAGATTGTCTTTGTTGTTTGGTTCACATGCCCATTAAAAACAATGTTTACCTGCAAATCAGCTATTAAAAAGATCAGCAAATACCTCGCAGCTGCTCCTCACCCACTCCAAATGCCACGAAATTGCCAGCAAAGAATTCATATTTATTTCATTGTTTGCATTTTGCAGTTCTGATCATATTTAAACAGTTTTTTTAGCAATGTGTACTTTTGCTGTCAAATAACTTTCAAGTATTGTATTGGATCAGACAAAACGAAGCTCTCTCTTTCCTTGACTGTGGGTTGTCTTTTTTTGTGGAGGGCTTTACAAAATAAAACTAGCACCCTCCGCTAGCTGAAAAGACAGAGACAGTGCTGACTGTCACCTTTTCCGAGAGAATAGTTTGTTTGAATGGCGGAATCGATACAATTAAATTTACATTTTGCATTATGAAGTTCCCTTTTCGATTTCAAAGTGGGGACCTCAGCAAAGTTGTTGTTTTCTCACTATACTCTATTTGCATCAATTCTATCATCACTGACAACCTGCTTGCAAACTTCAAGTCCTACCTTGCATAAAACAAATCATTTGTGGATGTCAGCAAATAATGTGTTGTGGTGATGCTAATCTGTTTACCGGTACCCTTCCAATACATTAAAGGTGTCTTTTGTATGAACTGCTTTGACGGCATGTCATAAACCAAAGCATTGTGCGGTTATGTGTGTCTGTGTGCGTGCACGCGTGTGTGTGAGAGAGAGAGTGCGTAAAGGCACATAAGCATGCAGGAGAACTTTGAGAAACCGTGAGCTCTATTTAAATATATGTAAATCTATTTTTACTACAAATTAAAATGAAAATAGATTATAGACATATATATATATATATATAGTATATATATATATATATATATATATATATATATATATATATATATATATATATACATATATATATATATATATATTTATTTTTTGCAATATTTGATTTACAATAAAAAATCCTCTTAAAGATATGTAATATGGTATATACCTCAAAGAAGATCCGTGCAAAGAAATGGTAAGTTCTCATTGTAAAATGATCCCACACTCTCCTACCAGAGGTAATTAGTTGGAGAGTGTTCTGTTGGAGACTGTCGATATGGTCTGTTCAGTAAGTTCAAAGTGAGAAGTGGTCAAATTGGACCAGTGGCTGAGTGAGTGTGTGATGGCTCCTGGCTGACTCCATTCGTCTTGAGGAGCCACCGCTCCCCTTCATGTGCGATAGCCTCCTCCTTAATTATGATTAGGCCTTTTCACAGTCCTCGCCCTCCTCATCGGTCAATTAGAACACCATATTGATCTGTTCCAGGAGAAACCATTAAGGCTTCCCAGGCAGGAAATCATTGATATGCAGACTAATATGATGAATGTGTTTTAATCCCACTTTACATTAAAACACCATTTTACACTGTAATTAGGAACACAATAAATGATGGAATGAAACCGTGTTGGCCATAGGGAAAAGGATGGGCTTTAGGGGCCATGTTTGTGCCACTTTTACTCGTTGACTGTGTAAGCATCTGATCGATCCCTTTCATCAGATGAAACTTAAAACTGCAACTTATCACCTTTACTTACAAATAACAGAAGCGTAATCACTTGTGATAATTCACGGTTTCAATGAACTTACTGGCCTTTCCCTAACTCCCCCTCAGCTACTAAACACATCCTTATGGAGGTGGGCTGTAGCATATATCATCACATCCCATGGCAGTCAGTGGTTATAGATAGCCCGTACAATGGTGCAGGGACATGGGTACATGGAGGAGTGAGCGTGTGCAGGGAGAGAGAGAGAGCCAGAGAATGGGACCATGTGGCAGTGTCAGCAGCCCAGCACAGCTAGGGGCCGGGGCTGGGGCTGTGGCTCCATACGGAGGAGGGCCTGTGCCTGGGAGCCCTGGGGCCATGCAGTCCCAGGTCAACAGATGGGCCTGTGATTATTATTTCCAGGCCTGTCTTACCTGACCACTTCCTCACTCCGTGAACAGCTGTTTCACTCGCTTCACTGAGACGCTACATGAACGGCCATTTTTCTTCCGTTCTTTACTTTGTACATAGTATAAATCTTGACTCTGACCCTGCTCCAGGGCTCCAGCCACCTGTGTCTTACCTCGGGCAAAGTCTCCCTTTGAGGATTCTTTTGGTTTCTTTTTTTTGTTCTCTCCTGGTCTCTTTACCTGCGCAGCTAAAGGACCGTTAATGGAATTGTGAATAGTTTCTATTAAACAAAGAAACATTTAAAAGTATCATATTTTTCCCCAAAACAAGTTTTACCCCAAAATTTTTTTAAATATTTATATATATAACAACCTTTATTAAAATTACGTTTACATTCAGAAAGATGTTTTGAGTAAAAAAAAAAAAAAGAGATCAACACTGCTGTATTGTACTGATTGTGTTTTCTGACTGTTGGGGTAAAATAAACAAGAATGTCATAATAAAACATCACGATAAGGATGCATTGAGATTAGAAAATCTGGTGTTTGTTCTCGGAGTCATTTAACCCTCTCAGAATGAACTGTTCTTTTTGGACGAATACCCTCTTTAGTCCACCAATTCATCACACTACAGGGAATAATGCTCTAAATCTATACAAGCACCTGGTGTCCGGGACTATTTCTGCAGCCTAAACACTGTCAGTACCAACAATTTGTTCTCTACCCCACATTACCAGCACAACCTTTCATTGTCTATTAGACCACGGTTCTGTTTGTCCTCACGCATTGTCTAAATTATTATGTATTGTGAATGATCTTAAAAATACATTTTGGCTGGACAAAGTAAGGTTAGATATAAGCTATAAAAGAATAACACTTTTGTAGTTCATGTGAGATTTCTTTTGCCACAGCAATTTTTGAAGCTGTGAGTTTCTGTATATTGGACGTTGGTGGTATCTCAGGCTTTGGTCTTTATACCAGCAGATAAAAACAGCCTTTGGTCTGAGAGAACAACATCAAAAGTAATAGTTATTGTGCTTGGCAATCCAAGTGAGACCTATCTCTTTTTTTTCGGGACAACAAACGGCTTTTGGTGAGTAGTTTAGCTGCAGCAAAAACAAACTGGAGGGAAACATTTAACCAAGAACACAAAAGAAGCACTGTGGCACTTCCAAGCACTCTGGATCATTCAACATAGATTCAAGCTCTGAATGAAAGAGGAGAATCTTCCTTATTTATTGATGGAAATGAAATGGCTGAGAGAAGGGGTTTCTTTGAAAGGCTCAACATGAAATAATAACAGACTTTCTGGCATATAAAGGAGACACAAACGAGAGAAATCGAAAGATGGCGAGCAAAAATGAGAAAACCAATATAGAATGCACAGGGATGTCTAATGCACAATCAATTTGTGGGCATCCAGTACAGACATTATAACCCACTCCTATGTTCAAAAGATGGTCAGAAGAAGAGGTCTTCGCTAGTTAAAGACATAGGCTGAGCTCGGAACCACATGCTTAAATACTATCTACTATATTCTAAATGAGTACATGTCTACTGCATACTGAAATCAAAATGTACTACTACTACTATGTTGTACAAAGATTGGCATAAATTGTTTGTAGATGCAGCTGGAACATGTGACCAAAACACCGACTTTTTTTTTTTACTTCGTCAAAGTCAGAAGGAAGTTAATTTACACATTGCATTTTGGGTCGGGAAGCGTCTTCTAGCAACATCTCTCAGGTACTACTTTTTTTGAGCCATAATATCTTCCTAGTGATAAATGATGAAGGAATTATATGGTGTTTAGAAATACCCTAATTGGTTCCATGGTTCTGCCTACATACAGAGATAATCTGATCTGAGAGGGTGAAGCAGTCCTGCAGACTGTACAGACTACAGAACAAACAAATAGACATTTTTAATTATGTTCTAAAAACCTGTTCATAAGGTCAACCGATGTATTTCCTTCTTTCAGCCCAAAACATACACAGCTGTTTTGAATCAAACTTCCCTTTCCATGGAGCCACTCCATTTATATTCCCAGCCCCTCCCTGAAACCCTGGCCGGGTGCTCTCAAGGAAATGCGTGGAAATGAATTATGGTAATTTCTGATGGGAAATTTAGTGCATTAGCGTTTCATTTAGCTCCCTCTTGTATCCCGAAGCGTCGCTCCGACCTGCTAGGGACATAGGGGGGGGAATATAACTCTGAGCAGCGGGGAAGCCCATAGGGCGCCCTCCTCTCCCAGTCATGGCACGGGCCGGCCGATTTATCTGCCTGTGGCCTGGACCTGTCTGATACAGGCTCTCTCACAGGTGGAGTTATCACCCCCCTGCCTGGAGCTGCAGGCACACAACGCCAGGCTCCATCTTTTAGATGGAGGCCTATGTAAAGACACCTCCGCCAGCCCTCCTTCACCTTGGAAGCCCTGGGTAATTGTACCAAACACATTTTATTCTTGTTGAGGGCCGTGCACATAATAATACGTCGGTAAAAGGAATAGTTTGGTGTTCTTTATATTTACCTCAATATCTTTGGTATTTTAATATTCACCTAGATTTACGTTTGGGTGAAAAAATGGCTCTCAACTTTAAGAAGTTGCCGATTCTACTGGCAGTCAACACAGAACAGCATTTTCGGATTGCACTGTCATGTAATTATTTACTATGAGATGAAGCATTTTTACCTTAAATTTGTCAGAATTGTTGCAGCCCTCGTTTAGAAAAATACACCAAAATAGCTTGCCTAAATGAAATGCCTTATTGAAACTGTAATGGTAGTACGTGAAGGGGATATATTTTTGGTGTATTTGCAAACTAAGTTTACCCAGTTTAAAATGTAGTGATGATATAATGACACTGTTTGCATATAAATACATAGCTATCTGGAGGCACTGGACAAACTATCTCTTCAACAAACCCAAATGGATTTAACAACTATCTGGACATAAAGGTACATCCCTAGGAAATTTTAATATAATACAATTCCTTGAAATTGGTCTTCTTTAAAGCAAGAGCTGTATGGTTTTCAAAATATAACCATCGGACGGCACTCAAAAGTTGACAGTTAAAAAAAATATTTACGAAAAAAAAAAACAATCAACTGTTCTTTTCGATCGTTTCTTCATTGATGCAGAATGCTATTGCTGTTCAAGGCAAGATGGGCTAAATATGTCTGCCGAGCTTTTGCTATTTGCACTGCAGCCTTACATATTCAGACATGACCTGATGTAATAAACTTTGCTTAGCCCAGATTTAGCTCGTGTTAAGGAGATACCTGGAAAGCACTTAATAAAATTTGGATTTACACATTCATTGTACGATAAACAAATTTGGGTGGATTTTCATAGATTTTCTGGCTACTGCCGACATCATAGTTTTGCTAATAAAGAGAAACCATGATAACTCTTTCAAATGTTTCCTTTATAGCAGTGGTTCACTATTCAAAGTTGGTACTGTGTGCCTTTAGTGCAGTGCCTGTGACTCCAAATATTTGTATCATATCTTAAAGCATTGTCAAGGGCCTTCCAAAGTGCTGCTGTAAATGCACCGTCAGCCCAACGTTCATAACAAACACAAGCTTCCTGAGACCCAGTCGAACAGCCAACTGGTGACCATGCGGGAAGCAAGCCCTTGGGCGCGTAGCAAGCTGGTCCCGGCCCACTGGCAGCGTCTGCGGCCGGCCTGCCTGCCCCGGGCCTGAGCCACGCCTCCGTTCACGCCCTGCCACGTGGCCCAGGAAGATTTATAACTTTGCGCTTGACCTACTTGAGTTTGCATCTATATTAGTGGAGGACAGGCCTTGGTGGAGGGGGAGAGAAAGGTCACGGAGAGCTCAGCTCCACCATTCACGCATCAGGATGATGGAGTTGGCTAATTTAATGAGCAACAGTTGTTCCCCTGGCCGCCACGGCCGGTGCAGCGGAGGCTCGGAGCGGTCGGGAAGGTGTCCCACGGCATAGCATGCACCGACGGCGCGCGGCACAGGTACCTAGTGCACAGTGATTGGACGTACAGCAGGAATGACCTGTGCAATAATTGGTCTCATGACTAGCTCGGGGAACAAGGCGCCACGGCGGTTTGAAGGAATGTCCGGTTCTTTTTAGACCACTCCGCACCCAACAGTGGACCAGCGGACGTGCAGCGTGTGCAAGTGTTTCAGTGTGTAAAGTGTGCACTGTAATTCAATCGGGCCCGGTTAACGGTCATGCGCAAGAGTTTCATTTGCACATTGAGATCCGTTAAAATATTGTTTTGTTTCTTCCCCATTTTATTCAAACGGGTGTGTTCAATACAACATCAAACTCGCTTGTGTTCAGTGGCAATGCAAGAAAGTCATCCGTCACTAAACCAAAAATAATTTGATGTTGGGCGAGAATAAAACACCAGAGAAATGTGTTATAGCACCGGGTAATTTGTTAGATAGAATAACCATACTTGTGTCGGGAGCAAGCAAAGGGGGGGGGGTAATATATGCAGTGTATTTGTGGTCATGCTCTTCAGTTCTTTATCACCCAGAGAAAAGCATCAAATCACCTCACAGGGGGAATGAGTCGCGGCCAAGAGAAGAAATGAAGGGGCCCGCGGATCTAATGAATTCCTGGGAGAATAAACACCCTGGAATAAAGCCCTAATCACAAATTAAGTGGTTGTTGCCATCATCCCTATGTACGGCATAACCCACAGGCACGGGCACTGGGTAGAGGTGTGTGTTCAAATGTCTTCTCGCAGCAACGGATAATGGCAGAATAAAGATAAGGGGACAGCCTCTGAATCAGACCTCAGACGGCCTGCGTTCACAGATAGAGGCCTGGGCTCATTTCCACAGTAATCCCCGGGATGAATCCCTGCGCCATTCGCTCTGTGTCACGCCGGAACTCGAGGGTCAAACTCTAATGAAAGGAATATTGTAGACAATAAAGTTGCCCGTGTCGTTGGAAGGTCATCCTTGGCCTTATTCTGGTACCTTTCGCAAACTTTATCCCCCCCCCCCCCCCCCCCCCCCTCCCGAAACGTCATAAATCATATTCAAAACGATGGCATGGTTAATCGCTAAATGAGGTTAATCGATAACGGACATTCTTCTCCCGGCCGCAGGAGTATTTTTGGGGTGGCGGGAGGGCTGGAGAGGACGAGCTGCAGTCGACTAACCAGCACAACAAAGAGAGCAGGGCGAGTTTTTCTTCACGGGATGATCCCAGAGCGCCGTCTTTGAAGGAGTTCTTACACCAGGAAGGTGGAGAGGGCAGATTTTAATCAATACAGGAAAACAAGGAGCTCGGGGGACGCGAGGAGCCGCGCAGTCAGGATGAAGATTAAACACCTCTGTCGAAGGCATGCTTGCCTCGTGTCAGGATGCCCGGGCAACTTCAAATCCATCTATCAAACGGTATCAAACTGTGTTTTTCTAACAAAGCAATGTTGGATGACATGTCTTCTACCCCAAAGCTGTAGGTGAGCCACGGCCTCATAAATCACATCAGACATAGCTCTGCTTGACCCCTAAATGCTTGTATATCAGCCCATCCTGATTTACAGTGAGGGGGATTGGGACCGGCCTCAGTCACTTTGTTTTGGGCTTTGAAACGATGCATACGGAATCGCGCGGGCTGATTCGGACTAACAAAAGCATCTGTTTCGGTGTACTTGAATCTCGCTGTAGATCCTACAGCACAGAGCCCACACCGTAAGTAAGAGCGACACCAATTACATGCACAAGTCCACACGATACTTCCTAATAACGCCACAGCCTAGCAACATAAGGTTACGAGCAGTTACATTTCCCTGCCATAGGTTGTTTATGCACATACCACAGCCTTGCCCTATGAAGCATTTCAGGGCCCTAATTTGCCCACTGTTTTGACTGTTGTTGGCCGAGTAAGTGGCTGGGTATTAGCTCTCCAGACACAGTGGTGGAGGTCCCCGTGTTTTCCGGGCCCGCGCGCAGCCCCAGTCGCAGCACTTCCCTATTGTGTTAATTAGACACTCACAGTGAGGGATCAGAGGGGCTGCTTTTGCTGTGAATAATGCCTTTGATTAAAAAAAAAAAAGCGCTCGCCACTCAGGAGTAGGCCTGTGTGATAAAGCCACGCTCGATTGGGGGACCCCCCAGCTCTCACAGAGACACCCCCCTCCTCCTCCCCATCCCCCACCACCACCACCACCACCATCGCCACCGTCACCCACTCCCTCAACTAGAGGAGAACAAGAGAGAGCCACGACAGGGCTACCCTGGAGTGCTCGTGCTGCTCACCATTTGATATGGCTGCTTCGCCATGCAGCTACGCCACTCCGACTCATTTACTAGAGGAAAGACAGTCACAGAAATCCATTTGAAACCAACAGCCACGGCACAAAAAAAAACGGGAGGAGGGTGTCTCTCCCAAGGTTCAAGTGTGTTTTATGAGATATAAAGAGTTGGTGGCGTGGAGAATGAAATGCACTACAATGAGGGAGGCAAACGCTGTCACGGAGCCGCTCGCCGGAAACGTCGGCGCGGCTTCCCTCTCAGAACCCAGGTCACTGTCTGAGGGGTCCGGTTGAATAATTGATCAATGAGTGGAGCAGTAAGGAACAGAAACACAGCTTAGCACTATGTTTCCCCGCTCCCCCTGTAATGTGCATGGAATCCCAGGGATCCATCAGCAACATGCAGAGAGCTCCGCCGAGCTGAAAGGCCTCCGAGTTCACTTCAATTATTCAGCATCCCTCCAAGACGATGAATTATTGAGCTAAAAGTATGTTCCCATACACAGGCTGTGTACGGCAGGCAGTCTGCTGCAGACTTCACCCACTCCGTGGACACATGAGGGAGCTGTGCTCGTGTGAACCGCCTGTCAGACGGAAGCCGTTGAAGTCCTGAACACCCACGGTAACCGTGGGCGATAGGTAAAAGTGGGAGCGTAAACCAAACTTGACAAGCCGAATCAAGGGCCGCTGGAATCAAACGGAAGCGTCGCCGCGCCTGCTACAATGTGGCACGATGGGAGTGGAGGAGCTGCCTCCACATGTTTAGATAAGCAGCCATAATCACAGACCTATTTTCCAGGGAAAGAAATATTAATTGTTCCCTCCATATCTTGGCAAAGTTGTAAGCTTGTGAGTGTTTTTTCTTCTTTTTTTTTCTCTCCCGGTCTCACTGGAATTGAGAGTGAAACTGTTGCGGTGATAGCTGCCATCTGTTGACACATAGGCCCAGCCAAGCTTCAGTCCAGTAGCCCTCTCACTGGTGTGAATTGTACCCGTGCCTCTGATGAGAAGTTGGGGCTGACTTTTCTTGGCTTGGACCGGCGGAGGAAACAGATGATACAATTAATTATCAATTGGTCCCTCACTGAATCAAAGGCACAGTTGGCAGCCCATGACAAGAAACCAGCGGACTGACTGTGTCGAGTGTCTTCGCCACGTCCTCATCGCCCATTCTCAACAACTGCTCCCTGGCCACCTACCTCGCCCACGATCCACGAGGTGTTTGGATAGGCTGTTCAAATATTTTCACGGTTGATTCCTTCTTGCTGTGCTTTGTTTTCCAGGAGGGCAACCACCCTGTGCAGAAGAATGGAAAGCCTTTCTGACCGGGCCCAGTGGACTCTCCTCCACACATCTCTGAAGTTTATCTGTGCCAAAGAAGAGGCAGGGAGGCCGGGGTAAAAGCAGCTCATTATATCCCTGGCCACGCTGTGTTTTGGGGCGAGTCTCTTTATTTCTTATGCTAGGGTAAACATTTACCCAGCGGAGAGGGAGCTGACCATTAGGCACTGGGGAGCGGCGGTAATGGGAGCGGGGCCCCGCTAGAGCTCCGCAGACCGCCCTCCTTAACAGAATAACTCACTCGCGCTCACTTCGGCGTGAACCTTTTATTGGAATTTACAAGCGTCTGGGGACTGCTCCTGCTGAGGTTGAGCCCTGACCGCGGCCTCACCAAGCAAAGGGCATTAGACAAGGGTTTTACCGGCTTACAAAAACTAGACAGGCCCCGCAGACAAGCCCTAAATTTTAAAACGGCGGAGAATAGAAAAGGGGTTCTAGTGCTGTTCAAGAAAAAGTCCAAAACACCCCTGGTGCCCATTTTGAGAAGAACACGGCGAGGTTTCTGTTGTTAACATCGCGTTTTCATAAAGAGCCGTTCTAACAAAATGACATGGAATAATTGCTCTTTGAAACAATGAATCATTATGCTCTAACCTTATTTAGTTTAGTTTGAAAGAGAACAGCTTGGGTTAAAAGAGAGCCATGTTAAACAATGGCCAACCCATCCTTTTCCCTGCTGTGTGTTGTTACAGAGGCAGAGTGCACGATAGTCAAGGAATGAGTGCGGTGTGTGTCTGACAGTTGGTAAACGGAATGTGTGTGTGTGTGTGTGTGTGTGTGTGTGTGTGTGTGTGTGTGTGTGTGTGTGTGTGTGTGTGTGTGTCTGCAGTCCCTCCGCCCTATCTGGGGGACTCTAGGGGTGGGGGCTGGGGGAGAGGGGTGAAGTCTCTGGGGTGAGAGAGGCTCATTAGGCAGCCACTGCCTCCCTGTAGCCCAGCTGCATCTGAGTGCCAGCTGACTGGGCAGCCAGCTCTAATGCTCCATCTCTTGATCTCCCTCTCTCTTTTTTCTGTCGGTCTAGCTCGCTCTCTTTCTCTCTCCCTTTCTCTCTCCATTTCTCTCTCTCTCTCTCTCTCTCTCTCTCTTTCTCTCTCTCACCCTCTCTCTCTCTCTCGGTCTCAATTTCGCTCCCAGAGGATCCTCCTTTTTTACATTTGAGTTGTTAACGAAGTCCACTGTTTGTATCAAACTGACATACATTAACTCTGTGTTCAGATGATTATTGCCCACTAACAGAAACATTGATATTGACATAATTCAACAATAATTAACACATACTGATTGGAGTCAAAGGCTTCCCTGGCCCACCATCAATTATTTAGATTTTTTTTATTAAAACAAACTGAAACCATTGTTTTTGTTTTTGTTATTGCTGCTGCAATTGTTAGCATTTGCTTGCGTAAGAATTTCATTTTCAACCTCCACCAAGCAGCCAACCATTTAAAGAGCTTGTAAAATCAAGTGGCGGGGAAGGATTGTTCAAAGAGCTGGTTAAGGACCCACTGGTCCCATACTTGTTAGTAGTGGGATAAGCTACTCTGGCTCCCAACGAGCGCAGCTAATTAGGAACTCAATTAGGACCGTCTGTTTGCCTGTTGCCTGAGAGCTAACGTTGGATTATTGATGTCCTCGTCGTTGCAGCTTAAGTGCACAATGCAATTGATTTTCTTAGCGTGGACTTAAACACACTGAGTAGATTAGCCTCCATCATATGTAGCTATCATATATATAAATATAAATAACATATATTTGCTCATTCAAATAGTTCTGGTTAGTTAAATAAAAAAAAACACAAGCTTTACCAGGCCAAACAAGTAAAAAGGACGTCCTGATCATTACAAAAATAAATGAAAAAAGACTGAATAGATTCCCTGACAATGGGAAAAAACCTTTCAGCCTTCGCTTTCTCTCTAGAAGTTCCATGCTGCTTACAAAGGCAATGCGAGGTAGCCTCACAAATGAACTGCCATGGTTTCCGAGGATGTGGACAGGCTGTCTCCAAATTAAGGCTGCTAAGCGGGAGAGTCAAATTGGAATTCAGATTCTATTAAGAAGCCATGCCCAGCAGCAAATAACTCCAAATGGGCCCAGTGCAATGGGAGTGAACAGCATTACAGAGGAAACGCATTAAAGCGCTGCTCATCTATTTCCCCAAGATAAACTTAGCATATGTCTCCCAATGCCGGCTGGCGATAAGCAGGCCCAGATGAAGATGTCTTTTTTGGAACTTGATTAAAAAGACATTTCAGGATCAAAGTCAAGGAGACACTGCGAAAATGTACAATAGTTCTTTGAGGAGCGTGATTAAAGCTACGTTTGAAACAATGCATATCAGCATTTCCCATGGTGACCATTGGTGTATTGCAATTGAAATACCTTTTTATTAAAAGACACCTATTAATCTAAGTCCATGTATAACACAGTACACCTCCACCTCTGATTTATTCCGGCAAACAGCCTCTTGTTATATCTACAGCCCATTGTTTGCCGATTTCTCATTTGGGGCTGTTTGACTGCTGACAGTTCATCAGTATCTCATTTCCGGTCCAGCTATGAGCCATCATCGGGTCACATCAGGCATGGAGAGACAATCACCAGCAGGGCCTCCTTTAGTCATGCTGAGTTTCACCCAGTGACAAGCCGAGTGGCTGGGCATGAGGCCCGCTTGTTTTTATCCCCCTGCCTCCAGTCTGGAGCTTCCCTGGGGCGTGGAGATAGAGAGGAATGGGGGGGGGGGGGGGGGGGGGGGGTTGAGAGGCAGCCCGAGAGTCAGCCACAGCAGGTTCAGCCGTCTGCAACGCTACAACCGGGCGTATATTATCCTGCCCTACCCCGGCACTATCAACCTCGGCCTCAACGGAGGCAAGGTGAGATACACCTGCGGGCCCGTCGGGGCGTAGCGTGAGGCGGTGTTTCAACCGTGAGCCGCCAGCTTCCTCAGACAGGATCATTCTGAGGGGGATGGAGTGAGGGGGGGTGCGGGAGTCATCATTGGTCTGTCTGAGAGACGTGTGTTATTGTGCGGCCGCTCCTTATCACTCCACGGGCCAGCTCAATCATGGGGAGAGCGGCCGCACTGGAAGTGATGGCCAATCACACGGCCGGCGGACGGCGGCGAGGGGCAGGAAGCACAGTGATCCATAGCAGAGCAATATCGCCTTCTGCTTCCCTGTGAATGAGCCACGCGCCATGGGCCAGATGTTTCAGTTTTATGTTCAGGATGATAGTCAGTTGACATAAGCTGTCTCCGTGCTCTTGGACTAAAACTTATTCCAGCCTTTGATATTGACCCACCGTCCAGTGTTTTTGTCGACTCTAATTGGGCTGTATTCTTTCAATGTCTACGCGAACTCACTTTCAACAGAAATTTTATTATGAGAAATTAAATCTTTCCTGCATGCAAATTTGTCTTTGCAAAAGTACTGTCTCAATGTCCTTGGACACAAACATATTCAAGCCTTTGATATTGACCTAGCATTTTATATTTACACTAACTGTAATTGGGTTCTTTTTCAAGTGTCTGCTGGTGTTGTCCGAATGGTTCTGTTGAAGACTAAACAGCATAGTTTTCAGCCAAAACAATGTCTCCAAACAGAGTTCCACTTTCAGAAAGCCACCCATTACTTGTGGAGTGACTTCTCGGCGTAGTTACCTGGGCTCCTGGTTTATTTTTACCCTCCCTATGTCCCTCCTCATTCTTTAGCAGCTTCGGGAGATGGCGTTAGTTTGGCTTCATCTCTGACAAAAGATTAATGAGCTCTGGGTCTGTGGTGATCCACTATGGCTGCCAGGGGGTTCCAAAATAGAAAACTATTTTTCATATGGGGCCAAGTGATATGGAGTAGCGTTGCAGCAGGCGCCATAGCATTTACCATCTCAGAGTATGTCTTCTTCTTTTTTTTGTCATTACTTTACTTTGAACTTTGTGTTTGGGTTAGAGAGTGGTAAGGACTGCGACGGCCATTACGGGTAGAAAGCGCTGACTGCTGGCATTTGTGCTGCTGCATAATTGTGGTCTAAAAGTAAACATTCTCTAAGTATTATTTTCCAAAACAAATAGACGTGCACGACATTATACATTAAGAGATGGCTAAATTGAGTGATAATTCAGCGCTTCTAAAAGGATCATACTTCATAGCTATTTCCTTTGTAATTTCGAGTATGTCACATCGTCTAAATCCGGAGTAATGCATCCTTATGATCTCAGCACGCTTGTGATATGATCCCTTTCCCGTCCTGTGTAACAGTGTGTAGTAATTAGGATTGATTTGCTGGGTAGCGCCCCTCCTCTGATAGAATATCCAATGTGGTCATTAATCACCTCCCCAACATTCCCAACACAGGGGGAGGAAAACAACAGTAATGTCCTGTGTCAACAGGAGCCGCGGCAGCCAAAGGAAAAAACTTTCCCATTTAAATGAGGAGCTACAGAGGCTCCGCCGAGGCGCTTTGAAGAAATGTGTTCGGCACAAACAAGAGCGGCAGCCTCTCCTGTGTTTTTAACAGCCCAAACATGGCTGACACCTGATGGGTGATCAAACGCCAACCCATCTCTCCCTGAATCCTCGCGGGGGCTCATCTTTCTACTCCTCTCTCCACAGATGAAGCTGCAGACCATGTTCGCTCAACACCGTCTCTGCTCGATATTTACAAAAAGCCTCGATCACCACACCGGCTTAACGGGCTTCTGCAAAGGGAAATCACATGTATATCTTTGTGTGTTTAATATTTGCACTCACGTGAGTGTGTCAGCGCTTTGGGTTCAATGCCACCCAACGCGTTTTACCTTTCTTTTTGTATTGATTCGTTTGTAGGAGAAGGAAGGTGCTCGTTTTAAATCCATGCCGGGTAGGAACCACTCAAGTACTTGCGGGGAGATTCTTGTAGCGTTGTCTCTCCAACGGCTACGTGCCGCCGGGACACACACCCCTGCCCCGCAACGCCTTAATGAACCCACCCGAGCGTTCTCTGTGCGTTCACCCTCAGTCCTATCAGCAGCTTGAGGAGGAACAGGGAACGTGGGGAGGAACGGGAACTCAGAAGAGGCCGGGCTGGCCAGGAATCCAGCAGAAGTCTGTGAGACCCCCCCCCCCCCCCAAACCCCCGGCCTGTCACTGAGGTGAGATGATTTATGATATATTTTCCAATAACTCCCAGCTTGCTGTGTGCACTGGGTCCTCCTGTCAACAAAGTGTGGGCGTCACAATGGCCCTTACGGTTCTCGCTCGCTGCTCGCGCTGTAGCCGGCTCTTCCCGTCCCTCGTCCGCACCGACGATGAGCCCACGTGGGTGGGACTCGGCCACTTATTAAAACGGCTCATTTGTAGCGGCTCGTGTCTGGCTAAGTTGAACAAGGACGCTGGATAGGCGGGGAGATTAAAAAGCCATGAGTGACAGAGCTCCAGCGGCGTGGGAGGGAAACGGAGGCTGGCAAGCCGCCTGGCACACCTGGGCCGCCGGGCAGATGGCGAGGCCTGTAGGGTGACGTAACACTGGTCTGAGCCATATGGCTCTCCGGCGCACGCCGGCATCCTCAAGCCCAGGCTCGGGCTCTCTAAATACGGGCCTTAAGAGACTGAAGAGGCCAGGGGCGTGGCGCTCCCCGACCCAGGGCCAGATGTGGGACTGAGCCGTGAGCTGGCCTGCTGGTACTGTCGTGGTCACAAAGGGAGGGAAGGCTGTGGTCCTGGTGGTGGGGATTGGAGAAGTGAATGCCCATGAACACACCACATCAGCAGTACGGTAGGAGGTCTGTTAGAGGGAGCCAAGTGCATTGTAGATATCTAGAGTTATAAACATTCAAAAATAATACAAAACATCAGTTCTGTTCACACTACACCTGTCGTTAAGATGGACTTACACGAAGTACTTGCACAGTTTTGCTTATTATTTGCCTTGATCTAAGGACAGCTCTAATGATGTCTCAGAGGCGATGGGATTACATTAGATTGTGCCTAGGTAAAAGCAAAAGGAGTGGAAATGTAAGAGTAAAGAGTGAGTAAATGGCATGTTACCCCTAACCTGTTTTCTTGCAATAGAAATTAATTGAGGAAAGCATAGGCTATCTGTCAACAACATACAATCCCATATTTAACCAATCGTTAACGGTAGGCTTCCCCATAATTGTGCAATCACTTTACGGCGGATGGCTTAGGTAATGCAGGGATGAACATACACAGGTGCACACAGGCGCACATGCAGGCACACTTAACACACACTAAAGCACTTACTCAAGCACACACAAACACACACACACACAGACACAGGCACACACACAGACACAGACACACAAACATGGCAATAGAGAGAGAGAGAGAGAGAGAGAGAGAGAGAGAGAGAGAGAGAGAAGAGACATATTTTGGGTAGCGGAATAATGCAGAGATCAGCCTTCCGTGGGGGATTAGTGAGCTAAAAGAGAAACAATAGAGGTTGCATTGGGAGACAGGACTGGAGGAGATGAGGAGGATCCTTGCGTTTAATCACCACAGCGCAGCGCCACTGTCTCACTCCCCAAACACTGCCAGGGGCGATGCTAATGGCACTGCCAGCCACCACTAAGAGCGCCCCCGCCATGATTGATGGCCCGGATGTTATCAAGGTGACTTTCAGTCGGCTCCATCAGCTTGTTGGGTTTGATCGATAATGAGGAAGACGTCGGGACAGGCAGAGGTCTGGTGCGAGCAGCCATTCGTCAGCCTCTTGTCATTATTGTCCCCTTCTGATTTGAGAGCCACGTCGGCCTCACACATTGATAGACATCCATTGTTTTCTTGTAACAGGGAGTATGTTCCAGAGGCTGTTATCACTGGTGAGAGGGTTAAACAGAGAGCACCATTCCGAGTTGCACGCGCCACGCTGATAGTAAGACTACGTGTGAGAACGTTTCTTATCATTTGTTCTTGTCTAGGAATGAATTTCCCCTGCTTTGGGTCTAAAAAGCCATGTGGGCCCAGGTTACCTCCAACCCTCATGGCCCAGGAGGGCACACCCCAGCCCAGCCTAACCCTAACCCTAGCCTAGCCCGATCTAGTCCAGCCAATAGGAGTAACACTCACCACTGCTCAGTCTGTCCCAGTCCAGCTACAGACAGAGATGAGAGGACTGTGTCCACCTGGCCCGGTGCCCTGGCATCCACACAGAGCATACAAGCTACAACAACACACATACAAACACACACACACACACGCACACACACACACACACACACACACACACACACACACACACACACACACACACACACACACACACACACACACACACACACACACACACACACACACACACACACACACCCGCTCACACACAAAGTGAGCCCCATGTGCTTCCCCAGTCCAGCAGAAAGATCAAACATGACTGTTCCCCGGGGTCTCGAGGCAAGCTGCTAACCATTGTGAACTGAATGTGTTCCAGTTGAGAGCATTTCCACAAAGGACGGCGCTCAAGTGTGTGTTTTTATTGATGTTTAAAAAACAGGTCACACAAGGGGATGTTTTTATGTTTATAAAAGCCAGATAATTGTGGAGAGGGTTGTGCAGTGTCAAAGGTGACCTAATCCTAAGTCTACATACAGAAATGTTACAGCACCTAACTCGCCCGTAAAGTATGCTGTGGTTTTAATGCCGAGGACCACTGTGGTTTCTGATTGCCCCCCCCCCCAAAAAAATAAGCTCTTTATCATTATAATTCCCGTCAAAAAAAGTCCACCACAGGTAAGGTCTGTTAAAGTAGTTTTCCGGGTTAGAGCGGGGGTCTGGCGTGATCACCTGGTGCCTCTCATCAGCACCACTGGTACCTGAGCCTCGGCCAGGGCGGCCATCGCGGAGCGAGCCGCGGAGCGCTTCCCATATCAAATTTGAGGAGACGGCGCAAATCCCAGGACGTGGCAACAAATAGCCCAACAGCAGCACCTCTCCTCTCTGAGAGGCTTATGCAAACCCAGGGGGAAGGTGATGGATTCTCCCCCTTACCCACAGTGAGAGCACCAGATGCCGGAGAAAGATTCCGGGCGTCACCAGAGCTAAAATATGAGTGCGGGTGAAACAGCAGTTCACGGAGTTCTGTAGTTTCGATAACTTTTCACATGCTCGGAAGGTTAAAAGGCGACGTGAGTAAAAAGGATCGCGCGCGACCTCATGCCGAGTGGAAGCTCTCCCCAGAAAGGCCCTAGTTTCTCAAGTTATATTTGTTCATCGGCGAAGAAGTTCTATGTCGACATGTTTGACATAAATGGACTAGTCATTGTATGCATAGGGGATTTCAGAACAGATTGTAAGGGCCTTCTTCTGAGAAGCCAGCAAAAAAATAAAAAAATAAACATAATCGGCACTTACGTCACTTGGGTAACGTTGATTAAATTGTTAGGATGATTAATTCCAAAAACAATTATTTCATTAAGGTCATTACTGTTTGTCTGATTACATTGCAGGCAGATAATTGCACCTTTAAGCACAAAGGTGCACAGACAACGTAGTGGAAGCTATTTTGTTCACGCCACCTAAGCATGAAAATTGTCTGTTTGATTAGTTTGTTTTTTGATGAGCTTTTTCAAATGTTCATTCAGAGCATATTCTCAGATACAGTTTCAAGCAGCAATAATAAGTGACCAATACAATAGCCACCATTATACCATCATTTTCAATAGATTTTCATAGATTTCAATCCTACAACAACAGATGGAAGTCTGAACATAGTGTCCATTATATTCTGCCAGTTCCATTGTTTTTTGGCTTACTCTGACTTGTTTTATTAAAATCTATAATAATTTCTCAACTCTGTGCATGCAGACGTTGTTTGTTTTGAAAAAGGGCATTACGCCAGTCAAGAGGAGGGAGAGGGGGGGGCTGTGTAAAAACGGCTTTGATTGAGGTAGCTGGAGGTAGCTCTGGCACGGTGAGTTATAGACGCCCAGCCGAGAGGAGCCTCTTCATTAGGGGAGTGATTAAAATTGATGGGAGCCTATAGAGCTCCGTCTCTCCTGCGCTCCCTGGAGCATAGCTCTCATTTGGCGCTCATTTATTTGGGACTTTGTGTTGATCAATAAAAGGTGCCGGCTGCTCACTATGGGGTCTTGCTGGAGGAAAAGAACGCGTGAAGGGAAGTGCGGAGAGACTTGTTTTGCTGTGGAAGACTAACATTACCGTGAATAATTTTGGCTTTGCAAAACCTTTGGGAAAACTACATCTTATTTTTTGCCTGGCTGAATTTGAGACAAACATTTTAGAAAAAGTATTTTATTATTTCATTTTATTTTTGGCCACACTTGAAAACAAACAAATGAAACGTTGTATGGGATGAATCAGGAATTTACAAGCTCTACCTCGCATTACACCTTAATTCCTTTTATTAATTGATTAAAATAAAACAAGTTGGTAGAATGATTTTTGAAATGTTTTTAATAAAAACAGGGACTTTAAATAATTGGCTAAATTTAGCTTATGCTTATTTTCCTGTTTTAAAGTTTTTCAAATCTTAACCACTGGAAGAGCAAGTAATTCTATTTGATAATTATTGTAAGCAGTAGTAGTAGTAGTAGTTGTAGTAGTAGTAGTAGTAGTGTATTGTATTTTAATGACTTCAAGTGAAGTTAATAATCTGGCATTACACATACAAATGTTTGGATTAAAACCTTTTCAAATATATCTTTTGCATGATATAAATAATATAAAATCATAATATTAGTACTCCCAAATGAGTAAATTATACTACTGTAATGTACTACATAGGTTATGTTACCATATAACAAGGGATTTTACAGATACCAAACATTAGAATTCTATTAAAGAGTTGTGAAGTAATCATTTAATGCACATTTTGCTCCCAGGTATGAACAAGTTGTGTCCATTAGTTTGAATTAACCTAAATCACCAGTGAAAATAACCATATTCTTTTTTGGGGAGATTATAAAAGAAGCTGCTTGACCGCTGTAATATAATACGTAATGAATCATTTGAACATGTTATGAGTTATCTTTATGAGTTGTGAAGTGGTTATGAAGTTCTCATGATGACACAATGAATGGGCTATGAGAATCACATTCATTTGAAGTGTTACCTAACATCTTCACATGCAATCTGGGGAGTGCCTGGGCCAAGGAGGAACACACTTATGTAATTACTCAATGGAAAGAGGGAATTCATTTCTGTTGGCTGGACAGGGTCCAGGTAATGGCCCGAGATATTGAACGGAGGCCAGGGCTCTTTTTGTCTAAGTGTGACCAGCTCAGCTCATTAGTGCGCCGATGTGTGCTGCTCAGAGCGCGCCTCTCCCCACCATTACTCCGGCCCTACGCGACGTGAACAAACAGCAGTGTGAAGTGCAGGTCAAACGCTCTTAGGACAAAGAGGAGCTGTTTGTCTATGCACTTTGATGGGTGCCATCCGCACACAGGTGGCTTTGTAATTGCAACAGCAATTTGTAATTGCAACAGCAATTACACTCTGCTCAAGGCTTGTGAATGCATTGTCAAGATGCAACGTCGAACGGGCTTTGCTAACGCTTCACGAACACCATTTGAGGAAAATGCAATCAGAGCACAATTAATGAAAGAGGATCAATTACTGCCGCGTTCATTCCTCCCCCTCCATCCCCCATCTTTTGTATCTCAGCAATTTGTCTGTGTGGACATTTCAAGTTCATAAAAAGCCAGTGGATCCAGAGTGAGGCAGGCTTAGTATGAAGCCTTTTTGTGTCGAGGCCTTGACTGAATGTGGATTCTTTCTGATCTCCACTCCCTCTGCTGAGGATCACAGTGTGTGTGAATAGAGGAAAAAGGGAAGGGGCGGACTCACATGGATGACTGACGAGGTGACACCAAACAGACATTGGAGAGCAATTTTTGGTGCTTTACACATTTCGGATGAACTCAGACAAATATATCCAGAAGCTATCAGTGTGTTCCATTATGAGCTGGTTCGATGAATAATGGTTGTTATGACAGGAAGTGGTGTCAATCAGACATCATGGCTGCAGGAGGAAGTAAAATAAACATGAAACAAAAAGATTTAAAAGCGAGTTATATAAAGCTATCCTTGAAGTTTCGACATAGCACCTCTTTACCCCTAGAGTGTCTGTTCTATAATGGCACAAAGTAGGGATGGGTTTATGCTGTCTTTTTCATCTTTCTGTCTTTTGTTAACATGTACAGAGAGAGAGAGAGAGAGAGAGAGAGAGAGAGAGAGAGAGAGAGAGAGAGAGAGAGAGAGAGAGAGAGAGAGAGAGAGAGAGAGAGAGAGAGAGAGAGAGAGAGAGAGAGAGAGAGAGAGAGAGAGAGAGGGAATGAGAAAGAGAATGAGGGATAGCGGGGAAGAAGGAAGGAGGAGGGTGCAGGGGATTGGACCCGGTCCCTGCACACCCAATTAAAGGAATCTTTTGCTCAAAGACACAGTCTGGCAACATGTGTTCTGACATTTGTCTTCCTGAGTGTTGTGATTTACAGTACCATGGAGCTAAAGGCTAAATTAGCAAGCCCCCTCCCCCTCCCTGACATCAGAGATGGCACTGTAACGTCTGATACACTGGATCTGTCAGGCGGTATCGGGCCAGGCAGTGTGCTGCTGTCTTGCTTCTTCGTCACATACAGCCTGACTTGTATAGTCAGCCCAAGCTCTGTGCTTTTGTGTTATACCGCAGGGTGAGTCACAATAATATGTCAGAATGGCTCTCAGCAACTTGACTCGAAATCAAACACGTATTGTTGGTACCCACGTCGCAAAGCAATGGGGAAACAACGCGTTTCTTTGCTAAAACGTGTAGTCGGTATGCCTCTCGTTCAGCAAAGACGCATGTTGTGGGACGTATTCACACCAACATGTTCTGCCTAGCTTACGGGACATTATTCCCTTGAGCAACCTCAACACTTCCTTTTGTACAGTCGGATCTAAAGAAATACAAAATGCAATGTCTGCCAAAAAAATGGCATTATTCATTGTACGTTTGCCATGCTTATGAACTCTGCTTATTGCAAATGCAATGAGAAAGCAAGGCACATTAACACATGAATGCGGTCTTTGTTTTCACAAAGAATATTTCATCATGCATTCTATGAGACAGTTGCACCTCTGAATGCGAACACCTCCATGGTTGACTCTATCACTTATATATCCATCTACCGCATGCAGGGAAATGGACCATTGCATCATGGTGTGCCAGGAACAACCTGGGAGTCAACACTATGAAAATGATGAAGGACGCTTTACAATACGCTGCACTCGCCCCCCCGCCCACCGTAAATTGAAGACGACACTGAAGAATCTGCATGATGGACCCATGCAACGTCCATAGTGAGCATGGGAAGCTCTACCACCCTCCATCCCAGTCACACAGGAAAGACTGTGTCCGTCTCCGTCTCCTCTCCTGTTTGTGTGAAACAAACCTTACAGCCGGTGCATCAGAACAAAGACATCCCTCCCAGAAGTTGCTCCTTTTCGCAGCTGCACTGAACGGGTCCGCCTCAACACTCGCTCTGCTCTCTCGACCCCCCAAAACCATCCCGCTGACATGTCACCTGACACTATTTCCAAACTGGGAACAACATCCCCGTTGCTGGGAAAAGCCACCAAACTATCTATAAGTGTCCCCTTTGTACTGTGGTCCACCCTTTTCTGCACTTTTCAAGAGGACTCCGCGGGATGACAGTACCACTGCAGAACCCCACCATGTGAGCAGACCTTTCTGTAAGAGGGGTGTGCTGCAGAGAGCTCTGCTAGAGTAGGCCATCCCATCTGCCAGCGGGGGGGAGTGATCTCACAAGGTGAATGGGAGCTGGAGGAGAAGGCAGCCTTGCGGTCAGCAGGGAGCGACAGGGCCTGGGGGACAAGCTCTTAACTTCTGTCAGGCACAAATAACCACACCATTTTTCAACCCCTGATTTTGAACTGCGGAAATCACTTCGGTCCCTAGTCATATGAACTCTGCACACATGCCATGACTCAATTCCGGCTCTGACAGGAACAGAGTTGGCTGGGAGCTGTCACCTGGTTTTCCCACCAACTCTGAGGAATTTGTTGCACTCTTGCATATTGCATAGTAAATTGAGCGTTGATTTTAAAATAAACTTTACTTGTCTTGTTTTAATTAACAGTTCCTAGAAACATATTCATATGTTTGGATAAACCATTTATTTTCTTTACTGCAGGCATATTTTAGTTGTATGCTATTCTTTAGATCCCCTTACGTTTGTGCAATAGAATAAGTAATTTGTTCATATTTAATTGTTTAAAATGTTTTATTTTCAACTGTATTGTCATAACTTGTCTTCACCTGTAGGAAAGGAATTACACATCAGGTCACATCATGAGAAAACAAATCTAAACTTTCTTCAGCCTGATTCAGTTGTTCGCTGTGGTCAAGATGCTGCTAGATGGTGCTATTGGTAGCAAAGTCTCAGTGGAAACCACGGTTGGTTTTAATACATCTGAGAACCATATTCATCAAGATTATCTCGAGTGCCACGTCTTTACGCATATTTTGACACATTCCACACAGTCTTGCATTACCATCTGGTGCTGAAATGTACAGTGGCAATGGCTTCCCATACAGCATGAGGTCTGCACCCCTATGAGGCTCACGCTCAGTTTGTGAAGCGCGTGCGAGGGCGTGCACGTGCCCCTGTTCCTGAAGACGTCGTCATATGACTTTATCGGGCACTTTGAACTGCCACAAGCTTGTCACCATGTTTCTCTCTTGATACCTTGGCCTGTCAGATTGACATCATGAATACAATCATTTCAAACCCATGCGGTGCCTCTTTATTTCCTTCACATGAATAACTGAAAAGTCATTAATATGTCTCTTTTATTACTCTCTGGCTCACTACATTACCATGAGTAGAACAATTTGCAGTGCATCTGTGTACGGTGGCCTTTGACTCTGATGTCCAAAGCAACAAAGACATGGCAGGGCATTCATCCCAGACAACAGAGAGAACGTATGTGGTTTAGATGCACGGCTTTACTGTTCACTGTTTCTGATTCCACATTTTCTTTCTCTCTTTTCTCTGTGTACAGGATTCCAGCACGATATTGTGTGGGGTAAAGAATTATACAATGTTTGGATGTCTTTAATCCTCCACAATGTAGCTTCAGTCAAGATAATGGAAGATTACAGGGACAATCCATCAGTCCTTGGCTATTGTCTGATAAACTTTTTATCTGAAGGGTGTCCTGTCTGGTGTCTCCTGTGTCTTCCTCCACTGCTCTCCTGATTTGAAATATAGCCTTACATAATGAGGGAGGAAAATAGAGCGCTGTTGCACCCCTGAGCTGGTGTCAGCTTAATCAATCATTTTTAAACACGGGCAGGCATGTAGTCGGAGCTGCCCGCCTACCATCCGCGCACATCCTTTCTCCTGCTCCCAACTGTGACAGCGGCTCATTAGAAGTCAGAAGATTCAACCAGAAGCATCAAAAACTTTGTCCTTGTACACTCTCCCATTGAACAAAGGCCAGAGCTTGTTTGTTTGTGTGTGTGTGCTTGTTTACATTCTTTGCATGCATTTGTGCGTATGTGTGTGTGTGTGCTGGGGAGCTGGGGAGCTGAGGGCCCTGCCAGCGAGGATTCAATGAGGGAGTATGTATGCGTCTCTCAAGTTCAAGTATCTTAGTTTGGTAATTGAACATGAGCCTGTCCTGGAATATAAGTGCTAGGTTCAGAAGGTCAAATAACAGTGGCTCAGGAGGTCAGCGAGATCTGAATGAGCTGAGTCTAAGTAGAAAAGGCTGCTGGCCTCCTCTCGGGAAAGTGAGAGATTCTCTTTTGGTTTCCCTTAAACAGTCTGCTTTTGGCACTTGTGTTGCAACCATTTCTTTTTTAATGTGCTGTATTTATTATGCTTGTTTCATTTTTGTAATTAGAATTGTGGGCCATAAATTAACCTACAACTCAAAACGTATGTAATTTGATACTTGCAAATAGTACATTTACCATGTTCGCAGAAAAATCATCAAAAGAACTGTGCAAAAAGATGATATATAACCATCTTTAATTGTGTTATAATTATGTAATTAATACAACTCAGATATAACCATTTGAAACATTGGATGGCATATTAAAAATTACAATGCAAATCACTGTATTTCCATTTCCAACCTAGCAATGCAGTTTTTACAAGAAAGTCTTAACTAATTCAGCTTCATTAGCTATTTCTCATTATCTGAACTAATGGAGTAGCCTACACATAGAGTAAAATTGTGTATGAACTTAATACACTTCATATTGTTTGAACGGTCATATTTCCACATGCCGACTTTTAAAAACTGGAGCGTGAGTGTGACCTGCCATGGCCATCAAGTCAACGACATGTCCCATTGTGCACCAAAGACCACGTTGGGGACAAAATACCTTCATACTAATGTAGAAACGTAGGAGTTTGCATAAGTATTTGAACAGTCCTTTCTGAACAGCAGTTTCAACCCTCAGATTATTCGATTCTTAGCATTTCTCCCACACTATGTTGGTGGCCAACTAGGTGCCTCTCGCTATGAAACAGAATTAAAAAATATTGTTATCGTGGTCACCTTCAGCAAAACAGATGAATCAACACTCAAATCATCTAAATAAAGTCATACATTAAATTTTTGGGTGAAAGTCGATAGATGGCCTTCAATCTGATTTATATTTAATTCCCTTGACAACTAGTTGCAGACAAGATCAGTCGATAATATAAACATCTTAGCAATTGAATATACTCTCATTAATCTAGGTCTATTGGTTATGGGTATTGACCAATTCGTTTACTTTTGGGGAAAATTCTAAGCTGTTCTTTCATTCTCTCTAAATTTCAGGAGCAAGAAACATGTATTTCAAAGTCCAGTGCAACGTGTTGAAGAGGCGGGGTTTCGATTCGGCTTTAGGTCTGCACACAGAGCACATGCAGAAGGTATGGTGTTTGCAATTGCTTTATTGAAAGCGGTTAGTGCACATGAGCAGGCGGGGCAAGCTCGTTATAAACTTACTGCACGTGTGCTCAGGTGTGGACTGGCAGCGGCAACTTTTTTGGGAAAGGGTGCTTGAAGCGAGATCACCATCCATAAAACCCCAGCAAAATTATATAATTTTAAACTTAAATGAATATAATCAATTTCAACAGTGGATAAAAGCTTACATATCTTGAGCATATAAAGGGAGATAAAAAGCAGTGCTTCTTTATTTTTCATATGTTTGTGCAAATCTTCACGATGATTAAGATGATGAACGTGTTGGTGTTGTAAACTATGTTCTGGCAATATAATTATTGCCAGTGCATGAACACTTTTACAAGCCTAAACCCAAAAATAATAAATTACAGTGATAATAAACATTTATAGCATATAGGCATATAGCCTACTGCCATGCAGTGACATTTTGTTAACATGTTTGATCAGATAGAACATCCATGAAACTGATTTCGAAATTGTGTGTCCTTGTCTTCTCAAAGTAGGCTTACTTGTAGGCCAAAAGCTTAGGCTGCATCTATTCTTCGGCTGTAGTCAACCTCTCCCTTTTCAGTTGCTTACTCCAGCTCTCTATAGCGCTGCTAGTGGACAATCAAACCTACACACCCACCTCAAGACACACTCGCATGTCTCATTTCATAGTTCTACTCTAAAATAGATAGCAAGACGTATCATCGGAGCTCACAAATCATAGCGAATCAGTTTATATTCAAGCGATACTTGAATACTAAAGCTGAAATTCAACATGGAGCCCCCTCCAGATCCATCAAGCGACCCGGGCAACAGCGCCTCGGAGCCGGCTACCCCGGTCAGGGAAACCCCGGTAAACCTGGAGACGCTCCGAAAAGCGGACCATCCAGCCTCTGTTCGAAGGCAAACCTGTTCAAGCACTAACAGAGGTAAGAATATCATATTTCTCAATGTATGAGAAATATTGATAGCTAATAGAATTGTAATTAAACTTCAAATGCACGAAATGCATAACGGGGCTGTTTTGTGGATATATGTTTGAATTATTTAAATAATCTGTATAATCATAGACAATATCTAACATTTGTCAGTCTTTATTGTGATTTATTATGCTCATTCTATTGAAATAGTGATATGTATCGGTGTAGTGGTCTCAATGTTCAGCGCTAGACTGGCAGCTCCAATCATAGGAGAATGATTTGTGATCATAACTTGAGTATTATTCCCAACGAAAAATACTACATTTATTGTAAAACATGTTACAATGAATAAATATAACCTAGACCTAAACGAAAACCAGCCCAACCCTTTGTTTGACCAATGCGTCAAGGTGTCAAAGTGAACTTTTAGAAACTGTAGCCTATCGATCACTACCGAGTACATTGGCAGAGGCATGTCCATTCGTATTTCATCAGACTCGCTTGTTCATACTGACTAATGCTTCTTACTGATGGTCTACCGAGTCGATTAGGTGTGCAAAATATACATTATCGCCTGCATAAATTGGATTCGACGTGTCAGCGCGCCAGCTGTGCAATATTGTTGCAAACGATAATAGTATGACTTAGGTCGGCTATATTGCAGCCTAAGTTGTCGGACCTGAATAAACTGCAAGTAACTCGTTTAATTGAGGAGTCGGTCATTTTGCAAGAAATTTTACGTACAGTCCATGTTTTACAGTACGGACAGTATTTAACCACACCCCCTCCACAGTAGTCTATTTCATTCAATCCAAGTTCAAGGAAATTCTATTTTAGACAGATATTCCAACATGTAAAAAATACTATGAGCCTATCTTACAGCAGCATTGGGGCGATTCATTCAATGCAGGTTTTGTTGTCTGAACTGTCTTCCTGTGCGGAAGGGTATATTTAGAGTGTGATATGGTGAATGTGGAATGTGAGCTGGTTATGTAACAGGTTTAGCCATAAACAGAGGCGCGCGCAACTGAGAGCGAAAATCATTAGATCTTTTGACTTTGTGTATGATCTCTAAAAGCGAAAGCCCCAATCATAACCATTGCCAAACATTATATCATCATAACTTTAGTTGGTTTTATCTGGATTACAGTAACCTTCTGTCTTTGTACTGCATTATTTCACTTCGTTACAACTTGGCAGTTCCCTACAGCTCACTTATGTAATAGTCAGCAATGGCAGGTAGTTGAGGCATTTTGCAAACCGAAACTTCATAGTAGATCTCTCTTGTCTTTTTCCAATAGAACTCTGACTTTGAGTAGACACCCTTAACCTGCTGACCCATATTTACCCCATTCCATTTGTGCACAAGATTCGAGTATGTATGAAACAGAAAAACTAGGGGAAATAACAGCAGTGATGTGTTATATAATGCAAATTAAGTACAACAATGAAACTAAATATGTACAGTGGGACAGGCCTTAGGTTGATACAGTATTTTTCAGGAGTTACTTGCACCCCAAAATTATACAGAAATTACCCACGATAAGCCCACTATTTTCAGTACCCTAGTGGGCTTATTATTTGTGCTGAGAATATTATAAAAATGTGGTGCTTGTTACAGTGATAGGCTATTCTTTTTTTGTATACTTCAATTTCAACATTTTACCCCCCCCCCCCCCCTTTTTTTTTGAGCATATTGCTATAGTTTGATTTCTTTCTTTAGCCCATATAGTAACTGTTCTTTGTTAGAACGAAAGAAACACAATAGTATTTTTTGTGCGTATTTTTTATATAAAACATGTTGGTTCTAAGTTATGGTATATGTACACAGCATGTCAAATTCTGATGTAAAATATATGGTTAGTAAATCAAGGTTTATCTGGCCTTGAATTGTGTCTTTGCATGAGTATTTCAGAAACAACTAATTGTAGTATTATAACTCAGAAGGATTTTGAGTTGATTAAAAATGACATGCCAGCATATATTTTTTGTAAAGGTTTTGACATTTTCTCACAAAGTATGATTTTATGCTTAAGCGTATGAAGCTTTACTCGTCAAAGTCTAAAAACCTGAGTGAAAGAGAAGGTTTTGGCTGTTCAATAATTAATGAAGAAATGGGGACTTTTATGTGTGTAATAAAAGCACTAAAACAAAAGTGTGCTCTAAATAAATATTTATGTTATCTGTTATATGTTATCCTTGTTTGTGGCGCAGTCCTCTATAATGACTAATGCAATAGGTGAAAAAATTTAAATGTGTGTTAATTTTGAGATCCGAACAGGCAAGGCCTTTTCGTTATGATAGCGTAATGCTGAGACTGCGCTGTTTAGAATGCCCACTGTAAACCAACATCTTCAATACAACAGCCACTTCCTGAAGTGCAGTTTCACATTCCTTGTTTTCACTTCACACAGGATGCTCCCGACTTTCAGAGGATGCACATTTCTTATCCTGTATGCATAGCATTTACAGTTTTAACCCTGAGCTTTAATACCCTTAAGTAGAAAAGGCTTACTTCAGCAGAAGCTGTGCAGGAAGATGTGAGTGGGTCAGAGAAGACGCCTCGGAGGTCTGTGGATATCATTAGTGGAAAGAAGAAAGGGTGTTATTTTCATATTGCAGGAAGAACCCCTTCAGTTTCTCTTGAGAAAATTCGGAAACAATCAATAATAATGGCTTGTTATATAAGTTGACAGCCTATGCAGACCCTTGGTGGGTTGAAGCTTACATTTACACTGTGGATGTTTTGAAGTGCCAGATCTGAGGCCCAGCCCAGGACCTTTACTGTTTAGCTCTAAATTTGCCCGTGATGGCCTGGGGTTATGACCGTTTTTTTTGTGTGTGTTTCGTAGTCTACCATTTCTGTTTGTGGCTTGTATGTGTGGTTGGGTGCGCGAGTGAGATCAAGTTGCTGAGCCACTGCCTCAAGCTATGGGAATGAAAGCTACGTTGTGTTTTGGACGTAGCAATGATTGCTTGTCTGTTGGATTGGTACCTCTGTGGATGTGGCTATGGATATGCTTGTTATACTAATTCACTGTGTGTGAAAAGCCATCGTTATACTTCCGGCGGAGAGAGTTGTGATATATATGCATGACGCACATAGCCTTAGCAGCCGATCAGTTTCCAAGGCAGATAACGTTATGGTGTGTAGATTGTACCTGCACAATGAGAAAGTTGTCACCTACTGAATTGCAGGCTAGGTTTCTGTGCTGGGAAACGCTGCAGTATCAGGAGTATGAAGGAGTATACAGACTGTATGCCCGGTTGAATAGAATTCAACAGCTATGAAGTGCAGTATCGTTTGTAATACATTCTGTATGTTTTAGTGACAAGTCACATTGTCGATTAATCGTTGTCTTCCAACTAAAAAACTTTTTGTTTGGCTCTGCCTTTCCGAGCACATGTAAGTGAACGCTCAGTCCTCGCGTTGGTCTGGTCTAGTTGTGCAGAGCAGAGGGCTGGGGCCTGGATTGGCAGCATGTGTTTAGCCGGCGCTGACAAAAGATGGATGGGTTGCTGGGAAGTGGAGGCCTCGACACAAGGTTTTACACAAAGCCTGTGAGCACCTTGAGCTGACACGGTGCTCACACCACTCTGGTGGACAGCACCATTAGCGAGGCTGTGACATTTTCAAATGCTGGGGATTACAGTGTGCCTCCTTGCTCACTGAGGAGGGCCAGGCAGCAGGTAGAGCAGCCTCCTGTCAGCTTCCCAGCCTGGCCTCAGCCTTGTGTGGGCGCTGCTCTCTTTTTTTGGCTGCCCATGACATAATAATGGACTCATGGTCCCGCCCTGATATTATCATATTGTCGTGTGCGAGGCGATATCTCCCCAGTTTATTTTTTGATACCTGTCAGAGAGGCCATTTTGATTTATCTTGTGGGCTGGTTGTGCTGTATAGTTTTGTTTACATACGTACACATGGTCACCGCCAATGGTCTCACGTCAGCACTCAGATTTACACTGACAACGTTGAGAATAATTTCATATACAACTACACATACTTACATGCATTCACCCATTGTATAAGGTTTGAACAAAATATCTGGATTTTTGGTTCAGCATCAGCCAAATGTAACACTTTTGTATAATGTCTTACAGAACAACAGGTCCCATTTTAACTAAATGCAGGGCAACGCCACCCACTTACTGTAGTACACACAGTGACATCTGTTCCTAGTTAAGATCTGTGTACTATTTACTTTGAAAAGGCTCCTCTATATTTATGAGCGTAAGAGGTCAAATGTCTTTTAAACCGCTATGGAATTGTGTGTACTTTTCTCGATCGAAAAGCTGGTATTTTGTTTCATGATGATTATCATAATATTTCTTGCATTACATTAGATGCTTTTCTGTAATTCTTTGAATTGTTTAACAATATGCACATTTAAATGAGGACAGTGTGAGAAAAGTTTTATTAATTTGTTTTCGGCGTTCATTTGCTGTCCAAATAACATTAGGTGGAAAGAACTAATGTAGTTAGCTACTGTTACTGTGCAGGGTGCAAAGGTTCATAGTAAGCCATGGCTATTCCACACACACACGCACGCACGCACGCATGCACGCACGCACGCATGCACGCACGCACACACCGACACATGCAAACACAGAACATTTTCTCAGGAGTGCCCTTTGTAGAATGACTCTCTTTTAGTATTTTAGTATTTAGCTAAAACATCTGCACATATGTACGTTCTGCACTGATGCAGTCTTCTGTTTCGAGTGATAGATTGATAGCACATGACTCACTTTTGGAGAAACAAACTTTCGGCAGTGCAAGTTTAAACACTGTTTGCCCCAATTTGCGGTATCGATTCAACATAGTTTCATTGAGATTCAAACTTTGCTTAGGCCACATTTGAAACTTCTTGCCTTGTGGGAGTGTTTATTTCAGAATCAGAGTCACTTGTGGCTCAACTGGGGCTGGCAGGGACGTCTGAGCTGGTGACTAGACGGCCTGATTTGATGCGAAATCTCCAGCAGTGACTGACAGCTCAGATCTGTGGCCCATATACAGAAGTGCATTTCTAAGATTGACATCTGAATAGTAATGAGGGGAAATCCTCCAGATGCGTTATTGGAGTGCGTTAAAGGGCTCTATATTTAATATGGTACACTGTGACCCATTAGCACTGGTTGTGTAGATCCATACGGCCCTGTGGGGCTCATCACTGGAGGCCTGCTGCAGGGAGACCAGGCTCCAAAGGAATCCCTATGTCATATCCAGGGCCAAAGCTTTCTCCTTTATACACAAAGTTTCCAGTGATCTGTTGGGAACGGGTTAAAGTTAAAGCCAATGTAAAGTTGTGTTCAATGGCAGCCTCCGTCCTAGCCCTGATTTCAAAATCATGTATCAATTGAAAGAAGTTTTCCCAAAACTTTGTGAATACCGTAATCCTAATCTCCTATTAGTAAAACTGTGAAGAGAGGCGTGAACGGTGCGCGTTTGTGGTTAGCCCAGTGTCGAACAGCACAGGGCTAGGAAGCCTCACACGGGCCGCTCAGCCCTGACATGTGTGGGACACTGGAGGCTAAAAGCCACGGCGCCTCTTCCCAGCCTTTACGCGCATGTGCTTCATTTTAAAGCAGCGCGAGGAGCCGGTGTAAAATCGTTGGTATTTCAGCAGCACTCCCCGGAGAGTCCTTTCGCTGTTGTTATTCCTCCTGCCTAGTGCTTACTGCAGCTTAAATGGGCATGATGGCAGCTGAAGCAGGGAGGGCTGGAGGGAGGGCGGCGTGTGACAGGGGGTGTGAGGTCAGACTCACAGAATGGAAAAAGTCAATGGACCTCTGTGAGTTCAGATGTAAGGCTTTCTGGCACGGAGAAATTGTCCCACAAGAAGTTTGTGTGGTCATGTAGAGATGTTATAATTCATATCATATATTCATGTTATGTGATGTATTTTTGCAATGCAGACTTCTTTGATGATAAAAGAGCAAGCTTCCATCCTACACATATCCGATACCCTTTTGAAAATCGAATTTTGCCAAAAAGAGTATCAAATGCAATCGTGTGCGTTTCTCTCTTAATTAAATTGTGCCCGTGCACTCCTATAGTTGCAAGATATTACACATTCTCCCAAAAGTTACCTGTAACAAAAAAAACAAAATATATATATATAAACACTTAAGTACAAGAAAGATCAGGCAAGTTATAAGCCAGTGTCGTTTTGACTTGATTATTTATATTGGAGTAACAAGCGCATCTTAATCTCATAAATAAGAAAGGGAGAAAGATAGAGATCCATTCCCTCCAGGTACTGGTGCCACTTAATCGAATTAGCTCCACTCTCAGGCTTTACGGGCTCTTCAAACACCCCTGGTGACTTCTGAGTACTGATTACAATCAGCTACTATTTTCAGCTTTTGATTAAAATCTGGTGAGGTTGGGCAGAATTTTGTGGAGTGCAGAACCAGCTAATTATTACCACCGAAGCCCATCTCGCTAGATTTTTCACCAATTACCCGGCCAATGGACTGAAGTAGTTAAACAATACCCGCAAGTATTAATCATGTCCGGATGTCAAAACTATTGCCTCGTTCCTATTTAAACAGCTCACTGTACAGTAGGGGTTGATTGACCAAAGACATGCAGTTTTTCGACAGACCCTCCATTGCAAGCATCCATTGTAGCCTACCATAATATAGATTTAGTTGTACAGTTTAAAGGCCTATTAGTTGTTATTAATTAAAAACACCTTGTCTGCCTTTGACGAAACATTCTTAGGATCATTAACGGACTCTGCTACTGTTATAACCTACAGTAGTTCATTGTCTAACGCCCAACAATAAAACACACAACGATGCTTTCTTCATGATGCACAGATACACAACATACGATTTACAATCTGAGCACATTGAACTTTCATAAACATCATTGTAATGGGTGTTTCTAAGACTGCTTTATTCCTTTGTTATTGGCTCAAAACAGGTTTTAATAATGAATAAGCCACTAATGAATATTTGATTATGGTGCCTGTGGATTGATTGCTGTAGGAGGCACATGAAGACGGCTCATCAAAGTGGCTGTGCTAAACTGTGGCAGTGATTGAAAGTTAGACCCACTCTCCGCCATGTTGGAAACACCAATCACGTTCACACGGTCTTACGCAACTCTATCTGTCTCACTGATCAGTGTTTGCTACTATGCTTCCCTGACGTAAGGCGTGAGGACTGAAAATGAACGCCATGCTGGGTTATTAAAAGCCTATTTTTATATGACAGACGGAAATAGATACACTGAGAGATGGAAATGGGTGTCTTTGGGCTGTGGTGGGAGAACCATAGAGTGGCCGTGTTGAATGTTCACTTGTTCATAGACGAAAAGTGTTTGTGGTTTTGATCCTATCCACCTACTTCATATCAAATCAATCCTTTAAATCAAATTGTTTGACAGATCGCGTGCTAGTTTATTTATCATGATTAAAAACGGCAAACTGGATATCCTACTTACGATAGATGAATGAAATGTTGATGAAATACTGTGTTTAGAAACACGATTCCTAAAGATTGTGTCAAAGGTTCGTAACACATACCCTCACCTTTTACTAGGTCAGGTCAAGAGTGTAATACTGTTTTAATTGAGGGAATATTCATTATGTGTCGCTTTGCACTGAACAAGTGTGGATGGCACTGCTCATTAATTGCTGTTTACTCCAGTGGCGGCGTTTGGACTGTCCTCGCTGGCCGTCTGCCACCGTGTCTCCTAAAAGAGCCACTTCATCTCTGTTAGAGCCAGGTGGAAATGTGCTGCACACTTCTAATTGACCAGAGTGCCTTTCAAACTCCCTGCCATCGCTCACAGATCAGATAACCAGGCGGACGAGATGTCAACATGGCTTTTTCTCTCGCTTCCTCTTCGCTACTACTTTTCCTCCACGCTGCCTTTCTCTCATAGGTCTGTGTTTCTCTCTCTCTCTGTCTCTGTCTCTCTCTGTCTGTCTCTCTCTCTCTCTCTCTCTCTCTCTCTCTCGCTCTCTTTCTGTCCTACTGTATGCCTCCTAGTGGCTTGCATCCTTATGTACACAGCATTGCTTCTTTAGAATACTTCAGCAACAGATTAGTGCAGTTTTGTAATTGAACGAAACAATGAGCAACCCCACCATTGTATTACTCAAATCTTCATGAAGCACAATAGAGTTTTCGAGTTTGAAAGATTACACATTACGTAAATATTATAATATATTGTTAAGTAACGTAAAATCCTACCTTTAATTCTGCAGTATATGCTGCATGCTTTCTTGTAGTTGCAAAGTGTCATTGGTTGAGAAATCTTTGCAGCTGTTATTGATTGTAGTTGACACCGAGGTGCTGATTGAGGTCCAAATACCAGGAAGTGATGACACAACAATGGCCAATCGGTTTGCCAGTCCGTCACGTTACCAGGTGTGTTTTTATATGTTTCTTGTCAATACACATCACTGCCACATACAGTAGCACGTCCTGTCACGCTCAAAGTCTGCCGTGAGCCTGGTCTGCTGCCTTACCCAAACGAGCAGCGCGGCTGGGTTCTCCTCAGCAGATGCGGATAGTGTGCAGACACGTGGACGGGGGAGATTGATGGTGTTGTCCCCCACCCAGACAGATAACACCTGATTCTGCCTGCGGGGGGTTTCGTCTCGCGCGGGCCTCCTCTGGACCCCTCTGATACAGTCTTGCCCGCGTCGAGGAGGTGAACCGCTCCTCCACTCCATACAAATTCAGCCGGGGCCACATTCAGGGAGGATCCCCGGATGATGGTGGCGACAGCGCCCCGGGCACTCCGCACCTTATGATCCATGCATCAGCCACACCTGGGAGAAAACCCACACGGGCAATGGGGTCGTTCGTTTTAATGGAGGTGTAGCATGCATCAGAGCACGCAGACACAAACAGACACACATGTGTACAAAGACATCCCACACTGTCACAAACGTATGCACGTACACACGTACATGAACTGTACACAACCACACATCTGTGCGGGCCTCCAAAGTACTCACACACACCTTCGCACACACTCCACTACTTTCCGGTTGGAGTAAGATAAAGTCATTCAAGGGCTCTGGTGGCAGAAAATTTATCTGCAGAATGGAAGTTGTAAAGGGGACCGTAGGAATTTTTTAAATAGTTGAAGGCCTGTGTGTATGTGTGTGTGTTTCTGTGTGTGTGTGTGCATGTGGTTGTGCACGCCTAAGGCACTTCTGTGATTATCTCACAGAGGTGTTATCTTCACAGCTAGATGATGCACCAACCAGCCTTGCCCAAAGGATCCGCGCCATCTTGTTTTGACCCTCATGCAATTCTTGGAAGTCTTCCTCTGAAAACCCTCTCAATTTTACCTGTAAAGCTAGAAATATCTTATTGGGTTCTTCTAGGTTACAGACTGGAAGTAAATGTTAAATCACCCATATTTTATGTGGAAATATTCTTTAGTGAAGCAATCTATGGGGTTATTTTAGTTAAGAAACTGTATATTAATAAACTCCTAAAGATAAAGAATACAATACAGGAATTTCTGTGTGAATTTCGGCTGGCTTTACTCATACCAAAAAACACCATGCATACATCCAACCCCTTCTGGATAAAGCGCATAATTCTACAAGATCTCTCCTTATCATTGAAGAGCAAGAAGCACAGGTTCTCGGTGGGCAAAGCAGATGGCCACAGGGCTGCCGTATAATAGATCTCAATATTAACTGTGGATCGTGCTGGGATTGTTGGGGGGGGGGGGGGGGCGGCTTGGTGGCGGTGAACTAAGAGAGAAGCAGTGACCTTCTGTCCCGTCATTTACCCCCTCACGCCCCCCCATGCCGCTCTCAAATGACTTTGTTTTAGCCAATTAAAGCTCCTGGCTGGGCATCAGGCGGGCTGCCATTATTTCCCCCCTCCCCGCTCACCTGGCCCCATGTGACATTATCGCTCTGTCATCGGGAGAGATGGGTATGGGTGGCCGTCCCCCAGCGTGGCACGGTGCCACCGAGAAGCCCTCAGCGTCTGCAGAGATTAATACTGGAGCCCTCCCTGCCTCCCACCGTCCCTCTCACGGCCTCGCTAGACTTTCACTCTGCGCTGTCACCCACACTCTCTCTGCTGCACAGGCAGGATTGCGCCCTACACAGTGTCAGTTCAAACAGCAATGGCAGGTTTATTATGAGCCGGGGTCATTCTGTACAGTGTATGTAACGGGTATAACGGCTCTGCTGTTATAAAGGTGGGATTCATATGCACACGCCTTCCCCTTACTCACTCTTTATGGCTCTGCAATGAAATCTAGTTAGCTGGCTTCTTGCTGATCAAAATACCATATGCAAACGCTGTCTCTCTATATCCTTTAATGGCCTTATGGCAAAGAAAAAGCCGGCAGAAACAGAAAGAGCGACAGACAATGCCATGGCAAGGGATGAGTGAAGGACCAAGGTGGGGGGGGTGGGGGGTGGGGGGTGGTAGTTAACAGCCGTACGAAGCCCAGATTATGTGCTTGAAGGACCTGAGCCTGGTGCCAGCAGTGACAGTTGGGCTGGGAATTGAGTGGGGCCTGGGCCTGGCGGTGCCACTCTGCCTGGAGACGCCACTGGGTCGGAGGCCCTGTGTCTGTAGTCCCCCACTGCCTCCTCCTCCTCCTCCTCCTCCTCCCACGACGTCAGCGTGGCCCGCCACCTCGCGCCCGCCACTCCACCGGGGGAGACGGACGCCGCTGCTCCTCCTTGATGGGTGCTCGCTAATGGCCGCGCCTTTGAACGCCGACGGGCTCATTTGAGGGGGAGGATCTTTTCTACTTCCCTCCAGCTTGGCGTGGCGCGCCGTTCGTCAGGCCGCCTGGCTTTGCTGTCCTGCCCACACGCTCCCCTGCCAAGGGCCTCAAACGTCTGTCCCTGGTTTCACTTTGGCGTGAAAGTTGACAATTCACCAATAAAGAATAAAAATAGTCGTTTGATGACGCCCAGAGGCATATGGAGACGGTATTGTCACAATAGGAGTGCTTTTAGCAGCATGTGGGCTTGAAGGATGAACAAATATTTATGAAAGTGATTTTTTAAAGGAGTGAGAACATTCTTTTTGACGTTGGCTCCTGTGTATCTTCAATATAACGATGTGAAGCGATTAATGCCGTATGCAGAGAATAATATTGAAAACAGAGAAATACAGATTGTAAGTGCCTTTTATGATGAATGCACTAGGCTATTTCTAGAAGGATTTGAGATCAAGCTAATGCAAACCGACAAGCTCGGAAAACGGAAATCTCATTTTTGCATGTACAATCAGACCAAGTAGTGCAGCACCATGATGCCATATGTAGAAATAATTCACACCTCATACATGTTTCATACTCAAAGTGCAGTTTATACAGTGGGGCATCTCTAGAGGTGCCTTGGGGACAAGCTTCGAGGCAGATTGGTTTCATCCCAACCTGATCTGCCAGAGATGGTAGCTCTTTAATAGCAAAATAATCAGCTGCCATTTAAATCAAGTCCTCTTGACAAGCTAACAAATTTTAAGGGCTATTAAACCTTCAGAAGTCAAAGGCAGGGATATGCACATAGGTCTTGAATAACGACCGAAACATTTAAGCAGGGGGGAGATTACAAGGAAATTTCACTTTAATTAGTTCCCCTTAGCTCTTGTAAATCCTTCAAATAAGCAACCCAACCTATCATAGCCTAATTCTTCACTGTTCTGAGGTGGCAAATAATGCTCTCCATCATCCACCTTCACTCTGAAGACAGATGATGGGGTTAGTCCTATCCCGCTGCCTGTCCGTCTATAGCCATGGTACCCTTGACCCGTGACCTGATCCAAGTCTGACCAGGAGGGCCTCGTTAACCCCAGTGGAGACGGCTGCTTCTCCCCTCGTTACCGGCCCGCACCATCACCGCTTCTGGAGACTCCATTAAGAAGTTCGAGGTGTCCTTGAAAGTCTCCTATGTCGAACTCCTCCCGTCTCCGCTCGCTCGCTCGCTCTCTTTTTTCCCTTCCCCTCACTTGAAAAACTAGGGCGAAGGTCACAATGGCGAATTTGATATAACAGCCGATGTGCTTCCATAGAGCACCTTGTCATCTCCAAACAATAGGTTTGCCCAAACTGTTCTCTGGCATAAAGAGTGTTTGCATATTCCCAGAGCAATGTCCTCCATTGGTCATTCCCCAAAGACATGAGATTCTTTTTTTTTCTTGTCTGCATACATTGTCACCAGATCTGCCCCACCGTAAATTGAGATTGGAGCACAATGAGTTCATCTTACACGTGTGAGAAACTAAAACAGGCATGTCTCACATGGGGCCATAGAAATTCTCCAATTTGCATGTTAGAGCCCCCCTTGTAGTTGTATGTCATTACTGGGTTATTAAATGTTCGGCTGGATTTCTATACGGTGCTGGTCTGTCAGCGCCCGGCCTGCAACTCTCGGTGCGACGCTTGCTTAGCTTAGTCCTGACGCAGAGTTAAGCTGATGCTCCAACCTATTGCGTAACATTGCGGCTCCTGGGCACCAACATAAAGCCCGGCGAGAGGCAGCAGATGTTAGCGCTTGCATAACGGGGGGGGGGGGGGAGAGAAGTGGCCGACCGTGATGTTGTACAGCGGTGCGATCAAAAGGTTTTAATTTGAGCTGACCCCTCTGTCTTCGTGGCGTCCTCGGTTCGCCTCCCGGCAAGAGTTGACAAAACACAGACTCCCATCATCAGCGTGCAGTGCTGGGCTCGCCCGTGAACAAGCACAAAGGCCATGCAACTCCAAACCGTCCTGCTCCCAGGAGCGCTGTACAGCCCCTAACAAGCTGTTAGCAAAGAAACGCCATGCAGGCATGTTTACAATATGTTGGCAATAATGCCATAACGAGGTTTGAGTTTGGGGTTACAGTAAAAATGGCAACTCACAACAGCTTGAGCTCATGGTAAGTAGATAAATTAAAAGCCATTAGTTGGATTTTAATATAACAGCTTTTTTTATTTCCCTCTCTGATTGTTAAAGATTTCTCAGCAGCCAACTCACTAGGCAGTTTTACTCTCAAATTAAATTAATTTAGAAGTGACAATTTAATTGGAACACTATTCCCATTAATTGGACAAATTAGAGAAGCTGCTGGAAGAAAAGGTAGTCTTTGGGAGAGATGAATTTGGAAATCACCATTTAGAATTAGAAATCAGCAACTCTGCATTGCTTAATTTGTGTGGCAGCCAATTTGTAGCAGCCGCACACAGTCTATGCTAGGGCTCAAGGTCCCAGCGGCTCTCCAGGCTCACATTGTCTTCATTAAAAGTGATTAAAGAATAGGTCAATTTAGTCTGCTTGGCTGGTCTGGGCTGAGCATTTGGTCCTCTGAAATGTCTTTATCTTCATCTGTTCAGGGTTTTGGGGATCTGCTTAGTCAATCAGGCAGCAAACGTGACTAAACAGTTTTTTGTTGTTTGCATAGAGTAAGCCAGAGCTGCATCATTTAAAGGGCTTGTCGCCTCTTTGTCTCAAATGTAAAGGTGGGCATGTGTGTTCTCGTGCCCTGTGTACTTTGTTGTACTATATGTTTGCTGTCTGTGTGCTGACGAGCTGCTGTCTGATTAGCAACAAAATGTAGTGTTCTCCCTGCAGCGGCGACGACTGTGAGCAATTAACCATGATAGAGAATCACATAATTAGTGTTGTTTGATTTAACAAACACACATGGCGACACCCCCAAAGAAACAATAACAAGAAAAACACATTCTTTATATTTCAAAATGTCACAACACATCTTGTGGAATGATGGAATTGCGTATTTTCTTTTTATTGTTTTGCTCTGAAATGCCATGTCAAACACTACTGCATGTGCCAAGGCTCAAGCCCATTTGACTGTTTTCTTAATCTATGTTTCAGTGAGGCTATATAGGACACACAATCTTTGATCAGATCGCCATTAAATTATTTGACAACATTCACTAACCATCATTTGTAAACCTAAGTATTCTGGTCAGGTTGTTCACCTGTCAGTTAATTTGCTGTAAGAAAAAAAGATGGTGCAAGGATGAACCAGATATAGATACATTTAGCAATATATGCCGTCAGGTTTTGAAGAACATTGTGCAGTCAACTGATATTGCCTGTTCAAACATTTCAATTGAATAAGTCTAATTATGCGAAACAGTGCTTTCTTGTTACACATTGGTTTCCACGATGTCAAATAGATATGCTTGTTAATACACTAACGGCCAATGTTTGTTATTCTACTATGTAATCGGAGCTGATTGAAATTCATATCTACGTTGTGCCTGTCTATTGAATCCATGTGGTGTCTACAGCACTACCAGATCGTTTCTTCAACAGACACCGTGAACACCTTACAGGAGGAGATTTTATGCTGGATGCTCCACTTGAGGCTTGAAGGCCTGTTTCTTTGTTAATTTTCCATATTCACCGCGTCAGCACCTGCTGTCGTCAGTACCAGAGCAAGCTAGTTATTAGCTGTGCTAGTTATCTAGTGTGCTTGCATACACAATACAATTTTAAGAAAACATTTGTGTGCCTGGCATACTAATAAATACATGAAGAGGATCTATGAGCATGATGATGCTTTTTGCCCTATGACCAGGTTGATCAGGTAACGAGTAACACAGAAGGATCATTCATCCATCCAGCTATCTTCATAAAACTAAAGAAGTTAGAGGTGTGCTTAACAGGTTGGGTATCTTCATAAAACTTCTGCTTACTACATGAACAGGTCAAAATGATGAAATTAGCATGACATTGTCAGGTTGATTGTATAGCTGCTTGGCATATGAATGAAGGTACCATAGTATTTCCTATGATAATTATTAATAGAACACAAGCATGTAAGCAATTGGTTGTTTCATGGAGCACTGAAATAGTTCTCTTTGGATTTGTTTGCTAATACAGCTTGATCATCCTAGGTCGGTCTATTTTCAAGCCAAATCCATTGATCGAAGGCCCAGGCAGAAGGACACAGTCCCTATTCCATCAAATCTAAGACTTGTCAGTTTGCCACCAAACAGCAATGCCTACAGATAATGATAAGTGAGCCCAAAAAAGGGACATAGTGAAAGATTAATTAAAAGATAAGATTGCGAACTTGCCATGATTATGCTGTGCATGTTAACTCTACCAGATATCAGATTCCAATATTGCAACACAAATGCTGTTACCATCCACGACTCATCGTACCTTTGATACGAGCTGGATAATCCCCTACTCATTACCGTAGCAGGCGGTTAAAAATGAGTTTGGTTCCAGCATTGACTAAGAAACTGAAGGTTTCTCAGGAAATTCGCTGAGAGTCCTTGGTAACCCATGCCCATGGAGTCCAAGCTAGCTTTGCAGACTGGAGAAGAGTAGGGCTCTTGGAAACTGGGATCAGGGGAGAGAAAGGTCCCACGTGCTTGTCAGAGCTTAGAGCAAGTTGAGGATTGACGGAGCCCACAGGCAACACGTCCAATTTGAGTAGAAATCACCTAAGTGCTTTGGCTAATTTATCCATCATCCTAAGCTCTAGCACATAGGTACCTGGCTTTCACTCCTACCTCTCTCCCCCTCCTTTCTCGTAGGCCTGTTCACATAGCGTGAAGGTACAGCAGGCGATGCCTGGGTGAGCTGAAGGGTAGGTTGTGCCCTGCTGACTCACAGAAGGCTGAGTATAGCTGTAACCTCTGTAGTACGTTTGAATTCTGTTTGACCCTAAGCGACAGGTTTGACTGTGTTTGCCTTTTGGGTTTATTTTGGTTGAATATAGCAGAAACTAATGTTGAGCTCTATGTTACAGAGCCCTGGTATCATTGTCTCTCTTCGTGTGAACATCTGTGGGTTTGGTTCAAAGCACAGAGAAAGGAGGAAGTGGAAACAATGTCCGGCATCATTGTCCAATACTTGCCAAACATGGATGACTGCAGGACTCGCAGCATTTGGCTTCCAACTTAACTGGAATTGGTGATCTTGTCAACATTTCAGTAACACTATCTTTCTATTGCGCGTCTTGAGAAAGTAGCTTCATGATGAAAGCCTAAGAAGTGGGAATGTAAAATGGAACCTTGAATTGCCTTGAAAGTGAAAGGTCAGTATAGATTAGTTGAATATTTTTCTTTGCTGTAATTAAAATCCCCTTACACTCTTTGTGGTAGCTTGTAGCTTCATTGCAAAGAAAGCCCTATGAATTCAAATGGGGAGATAAAACTTGGACCAGGATCCTCCAGGGCATTGCTGGGGTTATTTTAAGGCTAATTAGTCAATTTTAGTTTGAGTCTTTTTGAACTCATAGACATCATGTATTTGCTATAGCAGCCCGTTCGAACGTTAGGAATGTAAACCCATGCTCCAAAATAGGATTGTCCGGATACTATTACGGTATTGTTTGCTCAATTGTGTCTTGATAGTATTTTGGATGTTCTGGGGATTTGTTTTTTTTTCCGGCACCTTAAATAGATAGAGTGGAGATGAAGCTAGAGAGAAAGAGAGAGAAACGTACTGTTCAGCTCTTGAAGAAGTACAACAAAAAGAGAAGAAGGGAGGAATGCAGCTGAGTCCGAATGGAAACGCTTGTGGGTACTTTTTTGGATTTATATTACTATCTAGTTTTCTGCAGCCTAATTTAATTTGAGACCCCATATCTGTTGTCCTGAAATTGGTTTAGGAAAAGAATAGCTGAGAAATATGTTCTGATCTTTTAGTTTATATTATGTCTACCACAATAAATAAATGCATTTGAATTTAACCACAGGCCTGTAAAGACTACGGTTCATGAATCAGTCATTTTGAAAGCGAAGAGGAGACGGGCTGGGACACAACAGCTTTGGTTTGAAGTTGACTCAGCGTAAGAAAAAATCGAAAAGGTTAATTGTCCTTGGTGTAGGCCTACTTGTGATGGCCATTTTGTGAACTGCAGTGGCCGCCCCTGATAAATCTTTTCTTATTAAGATGGTGGATATATGCACAAAACAATTTTATCACAGAATCACAGAGGGCTGTCAACCATGCTTAAACAATGTATTTAAATAATATAGGTCAATTAAAATGGGAATTTTAACACAATCCCATATATAGGCATACATATTTTTAAATAGTGTATCCCCGTGAGATTTAATTGGTAAGAAAACAAAATATTAACTGACTGTTTTTTTCGTTTTACCATGACATTACAATTTGATCTGTTATGCTCACCTGTTTACATGAGTAGCTGGTATGCCAGTATATTCACGTCCTGAACTAGATGGAACACTGTCACTGGCACCATGTGCAATAATATCTCATTTTATTTTTCTTTAAAAATATATAAATAAATAGGTGAAACAATGTTTTGGTTAGAGTTCTCTTTCAATAAATACTTTCTGAGCTTTGAGCAAAAGGAGAATATATCTGCAGTCTTGCACGCGAGCCAGCAGCTTTTTGGCAGAGTGATTGTGTGTTTTATGTGCCAAGCACCTGGTCAAAATGAAGACAACGACGGGCTTATGCGTTTTCTTTATCCCTGGGATGCTATCTAGAATGTTTGAGCTCTTATTGGTCCGTCTTATAAATGCTGCACAGGCCAAGAAAAGCTCAACCCTTCTGGACACTGTCAGGACAACTGTTTGCTGTGTGTTGCCGTGTACAATAACTTTTGTTACATACTGTTTGCTGTGTGTTGCCATGTACAGTATGCTGTGGTTCATATCGTCTTGCCTGGGAGATAAAGTGACCTCTGTATAGACCTGCTATCAACACTAGAAGTGTAAACAAACTGAATTATATGAAGTCTAAATGTAAACAACAACCTTTTTTCAGAGATTGACTAAAGCTTTGCTATAAAAAAAGGGATATTCCTGTTTCTTGTATATATATATATATATATATATATATATATATGTATGTATGTATGTATGTATGTATGTATGTCTATATACAGTATGTCTGTGTGTACATGCGTTTATATAATACAATATACACAAACGCATGTACACATATACGTATATATACACTCACATACAGCAGTGGAGGAGAAAAAAGCGAGGGCAGACTTTTGGTTGTTGAAGGCCCCAGTTGAGTCATTTAGTGATGATCTAATAATGAGTTCCACAGATGGGTTTGTTGGCTGGAGTGCTCTGCAGAGTCCACTGTGGAAGCCTGCATGTGCTGGAGAGTGTCAAAGTGTCTCCCGTGCAGGATCAACTCCAGACTGGTGGGAATCCAAGGAGTCTGCCAGGCATGCTAGCTGGCAGTCAGCCCCCGCCCCCCCCCCCCCATCCCCCCCCATCCCACACACACCTCTGCTCTACCTGGGCTGGAGCCCGGCCAGGCTTAATTATAGTGGAGCTCCGGAATCTTGTGTCACCCAGTATGGTAGACAGAATTTTGTCAAGCTGCCATGTCCTATACAGCAAAGACAAGTGGAAAGGCACTCGGTATTGCCAGAGTTACAGTAGTTCTGCTTCGCGCTCTCTTCAACAATAATCCTTTATCTCCTAACATGGAGTAACACGCCATTACTCTCTTGCTTCAGACTCTCTAAACTCCAACGTGTCCAACGTGATGTAGCCTCACAGCTTTGTTGAGACAGCAAAGGAGATGATTTTTTGTTTCTCTCCTCCGATTTTGTTCAAGGTCTTTCACAAAGTTCCCCGAAGAAAGAGAATGGCAGAGCTACAATTTTAAAAACAAGTTGCGCATCTCAATACATACTCTCATCTGGCTTTGTCTGAAGTAAAGTGTGCCAACTCCCTCTCTACACCACTCAGACAGGTGTCTAGTCATGGGGTAGGGCCGGACCGAACGCTGCCCCAGAAAGAAAGGAACAATTTGTGTTGCTGAAGTTTCCTCCCCGTCTAGTTATTTTTAAAACGCCCCATTTCCGCCACTGTTGTGGCAATGTTTTGACCTTCTCCAAAGAGCAATTTTCCCCAAGTCAAATTAGCTTTCACCATTCAAAGAAGTGTTCTAATATAATGGCTTGACGGTTCTGCCTCTGAAATATAAAGAAATGGAAGGGCATGCCACCGGGGTTAATAGTATTCCTCCTCTTCAACAAGTGCCTTGGGATCCGGAGTGTCCTTGAAAGCGGACGGAGTCCCACCGACGCTGGTCACCTGGCGGTGAGGCGGCACAGCACTCAGGGATAAAGGCAGGCCACTCGCACGTCTCCAAATGACCACATTCCTTCCCAACGTGATCCACCTCCTCCGTTGTCCAGTTCTCGACATTCACAAAGTGCTTTCGCCATGAAGGTAAACCCTACATGTCTCGCCCCGTCTCTAATGTGATGCAGGACAGGATTAATGACCACGGTTAATTATGGCTAATGCTATCCCGGGCCAATCAATTATGATATAATCTGCTCCGTGGATAAGAACAAAGAGCGTCTGTGGCAACAAATCAATAGGCGCTTCTCCGTCTTTTTGCATGCGTTAGCGTGAGAACTAAATCCGGCCTTCATGCAAGTCAATGAGCACCTGGAGCGCTCGTCCCAGAGGCCCCTGTTAGTGCGTACTGCAAGGGGACTACCAGAGAACCTTAGCAGTGGGTCTGCATGACGGGCTTTGATAAGAGCGAGGTAGGGAGGCGTCGCAACGGAGACGCCAGGCCCGCTGAGGCTTACCTCACCTGTTTGTTTTGCCTCCTCTTCAGCACATCTTAAATGGCTCCCTGTACTCCGTCACTGGGGAATAAGGGTGTTAGAGACAACAAAAAAAGGTGACGGAGGAGTCCCGCGTTTCCGGATTATGATTTATTAATCTGCGCTTCTTTTAAATTCAGACAACCATCTAGGGTTACCGCGCGCACTCCGGGGAGTAATCGCAATGCGCCGAGCAATTGAGGGGCCGCGTTTTCCTCGGCCCCCTCGCGCCGCATGGCAGCACGGCGCAGTCAGGGGAACACGGCGTGAAGGGTCAAGGTCAAGATGAAGGGGGTCACTAACGGGGTTGTTTCTTTGTGGAGGGAATGGTTTACCATTGTTTCCGAAGCCATCTGGTATAGCGTTTTCCAAGCGGCGTTTTTTTTTTCTGAGGCAACCCTTAGCCAGTGACCCCTTTCTGCGATACACTTGGAAAGTCCTTGAGCACACAACTTTTGAGACTCCTCCACGTACATCAAAGAGCAGCTCAGGATGACAAGTTCTGGGACAAGGGCTGTGTAGTGTAGCTAATTTGTGATTAAAAGTCTCATTATGGACTTGAGTCTCTTTGGTGAATCAGTTGCTGATGAATGCCTGTAGGAGATGATTAGAGTCAAATAGGTCCCACCTGCGTGGCAGCTACAACCACCAAGAAGTCAAAGTCAACGGCGCTGGTACAGCCACGGCCTCAGGTGTGCTTGTCGGCCGCGGAGACTCATCCAGCAGGAGAGGAATGCGTCAACTGCCAGACAGTTCCTTGGCAATGTCTCCCTGCTCGGCTCTGTATCGGCACTTACCCAGGCTACACTAGCCAGCTCGCTGCTTAGAAAAGCAACAATGTCGAAGCACTCCCCGCAAGAAGCTGTCAGCTCGTCATCTCGGGTTCTCTGCTCTGCTCACCGACTCACAGGAGCTGATTTGGTTGGCGTGCATGATGACTGAGGAGAGGGTAGGCCTGATTGCCGAGACAACCGATGCGGTTTTCTAGATCTGCCGTTGTCGTTTCTCTGGTTGGTAAACTCATCTCAATCACATTTAGAAGGCCCCCCAAAAAACACAACATTCTTTCGATTTGGTGCGCAAGAGCACCCGCTCTGCAGATGCGTCAGCTGCACACCAGATCTCACCCAGGCCGCACATGCAGTCAATTATGATCAAGCGTTTCCTGGTCGTAGTACGTAGATGTCACAAAGAATGTAGTTCTTTTGGGGTTTGCAGGAGTATTGTTAACATGAAAGACATCCATCGTTACAGAATGTTGCGGTCACAAGCCTGGCCTGTCAAACAGCTTTGGTAGCCGTGGAAAATGGGTTGCATACTAAACCTGCTGCTTTTGCGTGTGTGTGTGTGTGTGTGTGTGTGTGTGTGTGTGTGTGTGTGTGTGTGTGTGTGTGTGTGTGTTTGTGTGTGTGTGAGCGAGGGTAAAATAGGAAGTATGTACTGTGAAGACAAACTGTTAAAATGTAAAATCTATTTAGAGTCACATGCTGACCTCTCCCTCAGAGAAGTATTTGTGGTAGCCTATTGTATTGTCTAGTCAACATAATCAAGCTATAAATTAACTCCTTTAAAATTTTATTTTACAGTGACTCGGTGCCAATGCAGAGATTACAATTTATGATCAATGATGCTGTCCATCACCAAATGGACACTGCCTGATAGAGATATTGGAGTGGCAGAGACTGTTTGGGGCTATTAAGATTATTACATAATTGATATATTTCACCCTGCGGCACATTACAAAGTGATCTGTGTGATTGAATGTTCCTTTTTTACTAGCTGCCTGGGATCTCCTCGTAATTGCTGAATGGGAGAGAGAGAGAGTGAGAGAGAAAGAGAGAGAGAGAGAAAAAGAGAAAGCAAGGCACGGAGACACTGAGAAAGAGAGATAGAGAGATAGATAGAAAACAAGAGAGAGCGAGAGAGTGTAAATGTTCCAGAACAGTCTCCACTGCATCTATTAGAGCAGAGCGGCCATCCTTCACCTGGTAAAGTTTGGGGAAGGACACTGGCGCCGCTAGTCCAACTTCACAGAGTCAAGCAAAGCCCCGCCTTGGGAGCCCAAGTTTGCATTTGAAGAGTGGGCAACGGGGAGGGCTAAATGGGACAGGGGTGGTGGCTGTGTGTGAGAGTGTGTGTGTGTGTGTATGGGGGCTGGGGGTCTATGTGAGTCGACACGGACACGGGGATGTGAATAGATGGTCTAAAATAAGAAGTAGCCCCTCGGTCAGAGTGGTGGCAGATGGGAGGTTCAAAGAATGAAATGATGCCAGCATTCTTCGGGCCGTCCGGTGCCAGCAGTGGACTCTGTGGAACGCCAGAGACCTGGAAGGGGCCACTGTGATAAGACAGCAGCGTTAGCCTAACCTCCGCAAGGTCACTTTGGTCCAAAACGTACCTCCACACTGATGGAGGCTGGGGGGGTGGGTGTGGTGTGGGGTGTGTGTGAGTATGTGCGGTTGGATGGGTGGGGGGGTGGGGGTTATGTAGCTGTAGTGTGGGGGCATGACATGAAAGGTAATGTGTCAGCTAACAAGCTTAGCTCTTTCTCGCTGATCAAAAGTTTTGCGGTTGCGGGAGTTTTTCTTTTTTTTCTTCTATTTTTCCTCTCTCAGAAAGTTTCAAACAAATTCACGCTGCTCCTCCACGCTGTCGTGAAAGCCAAAAGTAGCGGTGGTAGAGAAACTTTGGAGGTTCTAATGACTTTGCCTGTCCCCACGGACGGGCTCTCACTGTTCTGGAGCAGTTTAAGTGTGTGTTGCGCGGGGAGAGCGGAGTGGAGCGCCGTGATTCACTGGTTAATAAATCATGCCAGATGAGTTTATCATGGAGATACAGAAGCTCCTCTGGGTCCGTGACTACACAGCCAGTATCTGGGAGCCGGTACAACACATGATGAAACGCTGTTGTCACATATATCATCTCTTATTACCCCAAACTTTTTCAGCTTTGTCGCTGTCAAAGGGACAGGCTGAGGGATGGCGCAGCGAATATCCCAATGAATCGGCCAAAGTGTCACGCTCCCGTAGACGGACGACTCACGCGTTCGGGCTCTCGGCAGATACTGTAATTTGATCTGCTCAATCTAGTTGGATTGTCGGCTGGCAGCAATTATTCTTGTTTGCTGTAATGGAGTTCCTGGGTGAGTGCAACATGGCGTGTTGCTTTCGCAGGGGCAAAGATAATGTCTCTCGAGGGGGCACTGGAGATCTCCTTATCTTCTCTGTAGCTCATGCAGCTTGTCGCCTAATGGTGAGATTCGGCTTGGATTATCTTTGTGCTTTGTGAAGGGGATCGTCACTTACTGACTGATTAAATATCTACCGCTTGTGTGTGATCGTTTTTGAATACAAAGCTAAACCTGATTTTATATTTTTCTAAAAGGTTATAATATATATATACAGTATATATATAATGCTTAGGGTTTGCGATCTTCACTCACTTCTCCTTTTAATTGTTGACCTGCAAGATTTGCTCCTGCTTCCACCTCATTCAGCACCTCATTCAGCCGTAATCCTGCTTTCATCTTCCCACTTTATTAATTTCAGTTTATTAGTGTCTTTTATATTTTTTAAACAAGTTATGTGTCTTATTGTAGGGACCTCCAGACTGGCCCAAGCATACATGTAATTTCACCTGAAAGGTGTCTTTTGTTCCGGGACAAACCAAACTCTTTGGAATGACTTTGAAGGCGGGAGCAAGCCGCGCACCATTCCTTGGCTCGCCCTCTGTGGGAATAGAAGTCAGTGTAATGGCTATCTCTGCTAATGACTTGGGAGATCAAACCCTGGTCTCTTAACATCTAAGACATATTATTTTTAGCTACGGCCAATACTGGGCTTAGCCCTCTCACAGGGAACCCTTTTCTTTTGTGATATCAGATGTGGAAATTAAAGCTAAATGACTTCAGGGGGACATTGCCCACACTGCAAGTAGGATACATTGACCTACATGCTTGACATGCCTGTTTCCCCTTTTTTTTCCTGTCAGGTCTTTTCAGATCCAGGAAGCAGTTACATCGTAGTCTGGTATTAACTGACATTTCCCTATGATCACTTTCCCACATGGCTCTCTTGTCTATTCTATAAGCCATTTAGTTCCATTTGTCTGGTGGATACAGCATAAATTAAACAGCAGGATATTACCACTTAATTTCAGAATTAACTCAAATGACATGACCAATGGAATACAGCATTCTCACACGTTCCTCAACAGTTAGTGTACAAGTCCAGCAATTCTAACAACACACATTATGGACTATTTAAGAAATGTGGCACAATGTATTGGTTTATTTGCTGTTCTTTGTTTGCGATACCAGTATGAAACGGAGGTGTTCCAACCAGCAGTGTTTTCAAGCAAAGTACTCTTGGTTTCTTTCTGCAAGACATGGTATTCACCGTCTCTGAAGTAGAGGTTTGTTTATACTTCAACGGGACCAGGAAACCAAATATTAATTCAGGCCAGGCTGACCCGCCATGTGTATGTCGTCCCAGCTCAGACTTTCCAACCCTCCTGATTTTCTCGGGAGACTCCCGATTCATTGCCACAATTCTCAATAATTTTTTTTGCATCGAGGACCACCAGACCCGCGCTATCCTCCCGATTTTTGAGGCATCAAGGTTGACAAGCACGTCCCAGCTTTGCCAGTGTTTTCTCTTATTGTTGAAAGGAGGTGTGTGGAGTTGTAGCTGTCAACACTTAAGTGTAGACAAAACGTTGTTGTGGCATAACGTAATCAACTTGAGCTTTATATTTTGGTTTAAATTTAATTGATATCACCTCATGTAAAATGCAAAAACCAAGTCAAAGGACTCGCTGAGCTCTCAAAACCGGCGTGACCCCTCTCACCTCTTCTTGTTGAGCTCACTCAGTCAGTGCATCAAAAGAAGTCCCGATGTTTTTCCGCCGCAGATGAAGGACGGCTCGGAAGGAGCGGAAATCACCAGACGCTTTTCCAGAGGGCTTTGGAATACATTTTGGTAAAATGTTTGTGATGCCAAAGAACCGGGGCTGGCTTCTCATTAGCTGATGCACCCGTCGTCGCGAGAGTCAAGAGCGGCGTTAGTCTTTTGGGTTCCTCTTCAAACGCCCCCGTATTTATACCCATCAAATAGCTTTGACTGCCTCGCGACACCCTTATGTGCATTTGGAGAACTTGCTTAGCTAAACGCCACCGAATAAATGCAACCCAAAAAAAAATAAAAAATTGTAGTGTGAGGGAAGCTGGAGGAGATCAAACCCGTTGGTGAGTGTGGAGACGCTGGGCAGTGTTCTGAGTGCGCTTTATTATTCATGGTGTTCAACACGGGCTGCCTAATGAGAGGCTGGTGGCTCCTTCCTCTGGAGGCAGGGAGAGCTCCACGTGGCCCACACAGGGGACAGCACAGGAGGCCCCATGGACGCGGCTCCGTGTCAGTCCTGCAGAGGAAGTGAGGGGCCAACTAGCTTCCCAGGGATCCTGATTTGGAGAGAGTGAGAGACTCGCATCCGCGCTCTCCCTCTAAAATCATTTGGATGTCTCTCGCTTTTCATGTCGATTTGATTAGGGATTTTGCATGTGCACGTGCACTTGGGTTGGCATTTGATTGCACGGCTCTGAATTGCAAGATGATCAAGCTGTCCTGTAAGTCTATCGCAAAGGGTGGTTTCAGATGCATAGGATCGCCAAGCCCACTACTGCACACTGGCTTGCATGTGCTAATGCACAGACAATTATAATTGAACATATCCAAAACTTAGGGAAAGTTTTACATAAATAGCACAGGCGTTTGCTTGAAAAAAATTTTTTTTCTCTGACATCAAGCAGGGCCTGTGGTTTAATGCAAACTCTACCACTGGCATTGTAATAAGCCAGTGCAACAAAATAAGGATTATCACCCCGGGGGGGGGTGGAGGGCGGTGGGGGCGGTGGTTGACTTGGAGAGCTCCCAGCCGCAGCCTGAGCATCCGAGCCTGCTATTAGTGCCTCAGATCCATCGAAGAGGGGAGCGGGAGGCGGGAGGCGGGAGGTGGGGTGGGGGGGCATGCTGCTCCATTGAGCATGTTGTCTTCCTCCGCTGCTCCTCCAGAAGTGGCGGTAACATATTCAGACTAAAGGGCCTCAATTAGACACTTAAGAACGCGTCGTAATTGCCGTCTTACAGCAGATTGCCCGTGGATGTGTGGGGCTCCCGTTAATAAGGCTCTGCTTTATGTCGGCGGGGCTGGGGTGGCGGTGGGGGAGCAGCGGTTCCATAGGAACCGTGGCCGTGCCTCTCTTTCTCACACACTGTAATGCAGTGGGCGTCTGCGGCGCTGTCCAGCGTGAGCCCTGGGCCAGACCATAACTGAAGATGATGTCAAATGCAAACTAGCCAGTGACCTGTGACGGACGGACAGTAACAACACACATGTGTATGTTCTGTCCAATCCATGTTCACATACAGCACATCTGTCTATGGACGTTGGAAAATGCATCGCTGTGCAAGAGCTGTCTGCAGTGTAGGCTGTCCCCTCTATTCCTTCTGATTGGGCTCGAAAATGTTGTTATTATTATTATTTTTGTTTTATTCCAAATCCTGACATAATATCATAAATGATTTCTATACAGTATATATATATATATATATATAAATTGCACTGATTCGTGGGGAGGTGTTTTGGATGCTGTGAGCTCCAACACGTCTTCACGTGTGAGCGGCGCCTTTTCACGGCGGCCCCCTTCTAACAGGAGAACGGCGGTCCCGCTGAGGGCAGGGGGGCCCAGCAGGAGCTCTCCCTCTCCAAGGGCGACACACGAGCCAGACACTGCTCCAGCGAACAGCCGGCGTGTGAGTCACGCTCCGTCACGGCACACGTCTGGCACGTCCGCTCACGGAGAGCAGGTAGCGCTAATTGGAGCCAACGAGAACGGAGAAGCTGGTGGGCGGGAAACAAGCTGCTATGGCCGCCGCCGCCGCCTGCGTCACAGAGGGCCAGCCGTGTCGGAGAAAGGCTCGGAGAGGGGCCCCGGGGTGGCGGCAGCCTTTTCGGCCGTGTGTGAGCTCAGCCGTAATTGAAGGGACGCCGCCAAGTGGCTGTGGGTGTCTGACCTTTCCCTTCCCACACAGGCAGCACACCTCGCGACAGTCGGAATAGCATCCGGCCGTCCTCCTCTGTTCAGAGCTTTTTCCTGGTTTTCGTTTTGCGTCGGCGCGGCAGAGGAGCGTTGCCGTGGTGTGCGGTCGATAGGTCTCCCACCCTCCGCTGCCACTTTTCCACCAGCACAAGCAGCCCACTGTTAGCCACAGAGGAACCTGCTTGGTGTGCCAAAATAGAAACCCTGCCCGCCTGCACCGCAGCTCTGCAGCCCAGCTCCAGGAGTACCTCAGTGTGACTGTGAGGCTCTCCCAGGAGGAGCCCGGCCACGGCCCTGACAGAGCCCCAGTGGAGCCCCAGTGCCCGTGGCGGTAGGCCTGGGTGGGAGGCCACATCACAGACACCCTGGCCGGGGAGCAGCCGGGGGTCTCGCTCCGTCTGGAGGGCCGGTGGTGGATCAGAGGCTGGCCTCCCGTGTCAGCGCCTCCACGCTGGCGGCGGTGGTCCTCATGAATGTTTCAGTGGAGCGCTGTGACGTGAAGCGTTGCCCGGAGAGCCAGGGCTAATCCTGCTCTCCCCTGGCCCTGCCTGCTTGCCTGCCTGCCTGCCTGCCTGCCTGCCTGCTCGCCTGGCCTGCTTGCCATGTAGCTGCTCATAGCGGAGGTCCAGATGTGGTCATGCAGATGCAGATATTGAACGTCCCGAGGGCTGCTCTGGTCTCCCGCCCCGGGCCACGTGGAGACAGGTGGGATTAGAGCGCTCAAGCGTTCAGCCTCCTCTATTCTCTCTCTCTCGCCGCCTCTGCCTCCTAACAACCCCCATATCGGAATCCTGTCAACCCACTGCTTTGTCTCTGTCATTAGCATTTTGTAGTGGTGTGCATATCGGAGGGTTTGGTATTCCACAGGAATCCTCAGATCCGGGAAACTATTCATGCCAATTCTAATGAGCGTCTTGCTCTCATACTATACCCCATCAGGAGTCGTAACACAGTTACATGAGATTAGATTACAGTGCGCTTTTAGTAGTGACAAGTTATGTACTCAGGTGTATCCGCTCCACTGCCACAAATTGCAAATTGTTTTCATTAGAAACTGACTCGGATAATCTGTCTATTGGGTTTTATGTTACGTTATTGCTTTAATCTAAAGATTTTTTTATTTTAAAGATTTCCAGCCAGTCAAGCACTTAAATCCCCACAATTGATACAAATATCAAGTTAAGAGCAATACTAGTGCCCAAGGCTTTGTTTAATGCCATGGGGTGAAATATAATCATTGTGGAAGAAGTGGGGGCAGTCCATGTCCCATTGGTAGCCATTGACACATTTCATACTTTATACTTCTTTAATATTGTACCAATCAGCTGTCACCAACGTACTGTAACAACATATCATTCTGTGCTGTATACAAAGTACTAAACATACACAAACAAGATCATGGTATAAATAACCAACAGCAACCATAAAAATAGTACTACAGAAACACATTAAAAACAATATCAAACATCAACTATTGGCAGGAATTTTATTCCTCACTTTTCCATAAATAATAGACAGGACTCTATTGTAACTGGATATATTACACATTGAACAACATGCATCTGCTGGTGCATCTCCCTTTTCTTATAATTAAAAGGGAAGGAAGAGAGTAAGAGAAAATGAAAGCGTACATGCATGAGTATCCGGGAGAGAGCGATAACGTTGTGTGTGTGTGTGTGTGTGTGTGTGTGTGTGTGTGTGTGTGTGTTGGCCCATCCTGGCCTCTACAGCGGGTGATGGTGGTAGACCTGCCTCCCTTCTTGGAGACTCTGGCTGCTACTGCCCACTCGCTGACTCAGTAAAGGCTACATTTGCATAATGATCGCTTTAATTGGAGAACTGCGGCCAGGATACGGCTCTTTCATTGTAAACTTGGGAGTACACACTGAATTTGCTGCACAGATACAGTAGGGGTGAGAGATTACGCAGCAAGCAAATTGCCAGCTCATTGCATTTCTCTTTCTGCTTAACCCGGTGTACACCTGGGATAATATAAAGTCTCACCCACACACTAGTCAAAGGGAGATCATTGGCCCCTTGATTAAAATAATCACGCAGTTATAAAATGATTATAACATGATATTTTTACCTAATAGATTATGGTCTTGCAATCAAATCTTTCCTAGCATACAAACTGAGACATGAACAGTATGTGGTTAAACGAGTTGAATCCGGGTTGGAGGTTGTGTACAGGAAGAGGTTGTATATACAGTCAGGGGTGGAGGTTGTATACAGGAAGGAATGGAGGTTTTGTACAGGAAGGGGTGGAGGTTGAAATAAATAATAGGTTAATTAATTAATAAAAGTTAGTTAAAATTTTTGTAACGGGTCCAACTTGAATGGATTTATCTTTGCTCTTTAATACCAACTGGTTTGTGCAGACACTCATTTACTGATAAAAATGCTTATGGGACAATACGCAACAGCCCTATTTCCTCAAGTAATATTATAAAGCTCTATAAAGATTATGAGTAAGCAATGACCTTATATAGATTTTTCTTCTTCTTTCTTTCATTGCTGGGTCAATATTGTATTTTTAACCGAGCAAGTCAATTATTGTATCTCCTTAAACACATTATATAGATTACCATTAAAATCACTATAGGCAACTTTTTTATATTAACAGATTATCAATAGATTTCTTCTGATTGCACATAGTAATGTCTATGGGAGAATGAAAAAATCGCGGTTCAGATTAGTCCTCTTGAAGTCTCAATATTTTACACAAATTTTGTCTTGACACCGTGCAGGATATTCTGTGAAACTGTGATGAATTGCTTTATGACACAATGAAGTGCGTCTCTAAATCAGGAAGAGATGCCCATACTTGGTGTATAGTCGTTGATCACGCTAGAGATATGCAGTCACCACGAGCGCTCTGCATGTCTTGTTTGCGACGGTTAGGGAAAATAATTACACTAAGCAAATGGTAGGGGTCGCCAAAATCATCTCCTACAGATAAACTGCCTCTAATAACTTTAAATGTGCACGTTGGGCTTTTCGTTTAGCTTAATACTGGTTCTTTATTATATTGAAATTGCTTTGTTAAATTCAATTTAAGGCTCTAGTTGTTTTTCTTTTTTGAGTTAATTATGGGAAACGGAGGCAGGTTGTCACAGTTTTCACTGTTGTAACAATAGCTGAGTGTTAATTCATAGCGTTAAAACTGCTAACAAGTTTTGATTGAAAGTTCTTAAAACACTGCCTTTTTAGGGTGTAGCATTGCATTGTGGGAAATGCAGTACTTAAGGGAAACCAAATGAAATATTGCAGTGTATGGAGACAGAAGCTTTGTTCTATAAGAGACTAGCCCTGCTTTACAGGACGCTGTGCTTCAGTATACTCTCCCAGTTCCAGTCGCTCGTGAGCTGTGTGCTCTCTCTGTGTGTAGCCTATCGATGGGGGCTTGAGACGGCCTTTGAAAGTGACTGGGCTACCAGTGTTTGTGCTTGTGTACGTCGCTGCTGCAGCAGTGCCGGGCAGCCTCTGATCAGACAGAGCCTTGCCTTAGCCTGCAGAGAGCTGGCGCTCATCTCCAATCCCGCTCTATGTTCAAAGGTAGAGCAGGCCTCTCACAGCCCCCTACTCTCTTTGATGTCTTCTTCTTCGACACCCGAGTCACATCACTGCCACCGCCTGTCTCCTGGCACAGGACAAGAGCCTGCCCAGAGGAGGACGAAGAAGAAGAAAACAAGCGGGAAAAAACTTAATTGGCTAGTCACAATGCATTTCTTCAGGCACTGCTCATATTTCAATGGCAGACCTACTTTTTGAACGGGCTGCTATTATTTAGGGGGAGAAGTAAACAATGGCTCTAAATAGAGAGGATATATATTCTCCTGGTGTTTTGGAAGCGAGGCGCTGTGGTTAGTTCTGGGGCTGAGCTAGGATTAGCTGGAGAACAATGGGTCCTTCACAATGAGAACCCTTCGTATACATCACGCTGTCTGCTGTAGACGGGAGGCTCACCTAAACACACAAATTAGTCCAAATTAAACCTGTTTGTTCATCAATCTCGGGATTATTGCCGGCCTTTGTTTTCGGCCTTTGTGATTTCCTGTTTTAAATTAGATACCCCCCGTTGTTTTGGTGGCGGCGGACCCCCGGCCGAAATTTCACAAAGTGGCCTGGATGCTGGTGAGCGTTGCAGTTTATCTTAAGGGTTAAGTGTATCATAACCCTGCTCGGTATGTATGCTTTTTCCTTTTTACAGGGAGAACATAGAGCACGTGAAATCAAATACATCATGTGGAAAGATTTATATAACCACCTTTGCATCTCCAAGGAGTATCTGTCTTAATGATTTATACCACCACGAAGACCTCAGAGAATTAGCAGTTGAGGGTGATATTCACGCCTTCGTCTGAGCATTGCAAATGAACGTCCCTGTTGGATGGATAATCAAAAGCAGGGGGAAGCAGTCAAGGCTACCTTTCTTGCTTTCTGGGGGGGGGTTATTTGGGTTTTGAGGAAAGGCCTTTAGTCTGGTTATTACAAAGGATACCGACAAAATGCATACTTGAACGCAGCACATACATCCAAGTCTGAACGCCTTGTTGAGTTAAAGAAGCCTAAGCGTCGCTCTTGCGTTGAGTGGGTCAACTGATCAGTGTCGTCTTGTCAGGAAAGAAAGACAAGCGTTGCTATCGAATCAGACAGCTTTGCACGAGGGCAAAGTCATGTGTCCTGGTCGGGTCCGGTAACAAGTGCACTATAAAAGGGAATACAATGTTTCCCTAATCTTGTACTAACGGCACAGGGAAGAATAACTGGTGGATGTGTCTGATGCCCACAGATGAAAGAGAAACGCGGCCTGTCAAATTGTATTGACGAGATCAGGAATGTTGGCATCATGAAGACACATGCTTACCTCGGTTACAGTCAGGCTTGTCAAGCCGGAGGCTTTGCTATAACAAGGAAGGCGGTTTGGGGTGGGTGGGTGGTGGGGGAGGGTATTCTGGGAGGAGAAAGAGATTTGTAAGGTACCACACCCTGCTCATTGGTGGCGTGCCATAAGTACTGTTTTTATGGGGAAAAAACACCTTGAAAACCGTGCAGTAATCCACGCTGCTAAGCTCTCCGTGAGCTGTGCGTTTTACAGGAAGAGCCCAGCGAATCCTATGCCTACACATACTGTCGTCGGGATTACAGCAGCTTTTGTTTGCTTGTTTGGACCCGAGGATGAAAGATATCCTTCTGGATTTGGAGGCATGGTCCTTGCCAACGACACGCTGCTTGTGGGTTAGTGATCTGGGGTTTGATGGAGGGGGGATGATGCCGCGCGTACACCGTAGTTTGAGTGTCCACAGTCGATGTCGAGAGATCCGAAAACGCCATTTTTAATTTCTGTGAACACAAACTGTTAAGTGGCTCGCAAATGACTTGGGAATAACATTAAACCAAATCTGTCGTGTCAACTTTGTGCAGCATACCCACCGATAAAATCCATAGACGCCACAGAGAAATTACAGCGAATGCAATAAACATAAAACAGCGAATAATGTGGCGCGTTTCTCCTCGCACTGCATCTCCTCCATCTATTTTATTACCTTCTAATCTCCTAGACAGATAGAGAGCTTTTCAGCGACCAGCGCGTTTAAACCCTTTGGAACCAATTGTGGGAGAAAGGCTGTCTTGGGATGCCCCCAGTGGAGAGCAGCTAGGCTCATTAGTTAAATCCCCACCGTGGGCTAATGCAGCCCTGTAGGAGCACGGAAGAGTGAGGAGGAGACGGAGACATTTCCTTGACTCCTTGACTCCTTCTCGGGGGGCTTCCTTTCCCCCCCACATTTTCCTGCGTGTCTCAGCAGCCGCTGCGAGGGCCATGCCACTCTTGAAAAAGCCCTCCGACTCTCGGCCCGTGACTCTGTTGTTCCTTTTCCCCCCCGTGCGTCCTAGTCGCCCTGTCAGATTGACGGCCATCCAAGTCCAATGGTACCAACTCAGATCTTTATGTTTTTTTTTTATTCAGCACGCACCGGTGTAAAATGTATTGTAAATATAGGAATTAAGATTTTGATTATTGAGATTCGTGTGGAAATTGTTCCAATCGAAGCATCGCATAAATACAAACCCGTGACTTGACATTTCCTGTTGGTAATTGGGCCTAAAACTTGTTGTTGTGCCCGTAATGATCGGGGAATGGGAGGCCGCAAAGCAGGCAGGTCCCCACTTAACCAGAATTGATCTTTCTGGCAGTCAGAGGAGGGGTTCTGAGGGCTGTTATCTATGGCCTCCCCCTTGAACAAGTAAACAGCCCATTTATTATTAACTCAGGTTTAAGGTAGTGCATTAATCCTCCCTGACAGTTTGCCTACTTGTTAAGGCAGCCGCTTCTTCCCGCGCAGCAGATGGGGCTTCAGCTGCACTTTATCTAATGTAAGCCCGTCTAGCGGAGACCATTTTCAATTTAGGTTTTGGTGTCTTATCACGAATGAAATACGGCGAGTTAATGAGCGCCTCTTAAAACATATGAGTGTTAAAACGCCCGTAATAGCCCAGATATTGTGCCGGCAACGTTGTGCCTGAAGACACAGTTTATGGATCTTCGGATTTGGCAGAAGACTGCCGGAACGGTGTGGCAACATCAATGAAGACGGTAGCGCTCGATCTCACCGCCCCCTCGGTCGGAGGCAGTAGCAGCACCCGCTTTGGGGCCCCTGCAGCGGGACGTTCTAGAAGGTTTTAGTCATCGAAGCACCGGAGCTTGGCCCCTGATTCATTCCCCCCCCCCCCCCCTCCCCCTAGTTGTTTTGCAACACCAGTGCAACCCCTCCTGTCGAGGCAGCTGTCAGTGGGGTGCAGCATTCTGACTTGAATTGACGAACTGAGTCACCCTTTGGAGAACAAGATCTTACTCGGACGGACTCCAAAGGCTTCTCTTTCCCCTGCCTGTCTGACCAATAAACCACCACTCCCAGGTCAGAGGGGAGGGAAATAGAACGTCTTGCACTTTCACTTCACAAACTCCCACTACAGTGTGGATCATTTCTGTTTCACCCTTGGCAAATGCACATTTTAAGGGGCCAGTCAAGCAGATTACAATGGCAAACGTAGTGCAGAGCACTAGCTCTTTCTCAGTCTTTTTATTGTCGAGCAGGGGAAGTACAGGTCATTCAGTGGGTACTTGAAAACCCACTTTCAGGGTGGCAATGATTCAGACTTACACGTTGTGAAAAGGATACCATTTAGTTTCATCAGTGAGTATGCACAGGGTTCTAAAATAGCCAAGCAGAAAATCCTTCAGCAGACACGTTAAAAAGGCAGCATGACTTTTTGGCGCAGCGAAGAGAGGTTTTTATGTGTTCCCCATCAACACATTGTAGAACATGAATCAACAGCGGCCGGTGGGGAATCATGTGCTCGGATGGCAGTTAAAGAGGAGCCGGAGAAAGGCAGTGCGCTCAGACTTGAAGGCCCTGTCCCTTTTTTGAGGAGTAGTAGCAGTCCCTGTGTGAGAATGCCAGCCCTCAGCGAGAAGAAGAAAGGTCCCTGCTATGGGCTGTACTGGAGGACTAACGACGACACTGACAGCCGCTAGCCACCGTCTTAAACCCCTCCTCTGACAAGCCCCGGGAACAACAGAGTGGCTTGTCCCCTACTGTACAGCTTCATACGACAACAGCTAACATTTCTTTTTGTCAGTATGGTAACATGAGCTAGGGATATACATTTGGCACAGTTTAACAAAATCTCATGTCCCTGTATTTTTGATGAATAGAATTGTGTACCTTTGAGTGTAAAATTTGAAATACAAATACTTTCTGTGGATTTTATTTAGTATCGGATATGGTACACATAAGTATTCTAATTATATAATGTAATACACAATAACAAACTGTTTCTTGACAAAGGTTATTTTATATGCTAAATCATTTTCACAGTGCCTTTATAAGACAAGAGAGCCTCCAAACTCAATGATGATATGGGCTGTATTTTGCTGTAATGGCGTAAAGGGAAATGGAGAACCACAGTAAAGCAAGCGTTTGATTTTTAATGGACATTGTTCTAATTCCTTCTTTATCGCATGCGATTAGGAAAAAGGAAATGTATCCAGCCACTGCAGAGATAAATCACTGCAGACATAAAGAGCTGCGTGCGTTACAACATGCAGATCATTCTGTCATTCTCCATGTATTTCCCATTCCTTTTTGGTTTGCCAGCTCTATGGCAATAACTCCAATGTTGCACAAAAGAACATCATCTTCAATTAACTAAGTTTTTCCGACTGCAATGTACTTTCGCTAAGCCACTAAATTACTCCAGCACGAGCCCATTCCACATTTGTGCCACGGCAAAAAGCAGATTGTCGGTTTTGGAGATTTCTTTTCGAGGCATGGGAAGGAGTTGGTCATTCACGACACAAACACATGCAGAAAGTGAAAGGAAAAATTTGGTGGAATCACCAGCCGTCCAAAATAAAATCTTTTTATTTTATTTTTGTGCCTAATTTGGATTAGCCACATGCAAGCAATTAAACGGAGGCTGCCATTTACGGGACGGCGAGAATGCAAATGTCAATTTGTCTTGAAACCACTGGAAAGTATGAATAAGGCTTGCGACCGTGCCTCTGCTCCTATTTCAGTATTTCAGCCCCGGGTAATGTGGAGCTGTCAGGGGGGAGGCTGGGTGACTCGGCTCGTCTGCGCAGCTTCTGGTCTGATGTCACCCGTAAGGTCAAATAGAAGGCACGACGAGGACCTCATCGACTCATTCAACTTCCGCGATCGCTCCGCCCCCGCGCAGTCCGAGCTGTCCTAAAGAGCTGCTGAGTTGTCAGTGTGTTGGTGTTTGTGTGTTTGTGTGTGTAAGAATGGGAGGACGAGTGAGAGGTGGAAAGTGAGAATTAAAGGGGCCGTGTGTGTGTGTGTGTGAGTGTGTGTGTGTGTGTGTGTGTGTGCGTGCGTGTGTGCGTGTGTGCGTGTTTGTGTGTGGTTGTCTGTGTGTGGGCCTGCTCTACACTGTGCTGGGGGCCAAAACACTAGAGATTGCTTTGATCTGGATTCTCTGTGTCTCGTCCAATCACAATCATGTCACCGGCTCCCCACGGCAGGAGCGACTCATTCATGTTGCAGGGAGTAGACCTTCCTGCATTTGATTACTTTATATGCACCTTCTTTTACAAGAGCTGTGCTCAAAAAATGGCTTCCTGTGTAGATTGTAGAGAGGCCTTGGAATACAAGGTGACAATGGAGCTATTGCCAAAGGACTCATGCATGTATTCTGAGATAGAGGGATAGCTATGTGAATATTTCAGAACAACTGTTGCGGGAGTGCTTTTCCTTTTTTAAAAGGAAAGGAAATACAGAGGAAAGTGTATCCATGGCAGTTGAACTCAGTGTTCAATGGGTTCAAAAAACAATGTCCGTCTTATCTGCATCAACAGGAGGCTGCTTTGGCTCTCTGCTCCGAATGAGTAGAGACGTCACCACAGGATCTGTGTAGTGTAACCCTCCTGACATTGAAAATCACCGGGCCTCTACGGCCTTGTCTAAACGGCCTTTGCCAGGTTGCTGGGAGCAGTAGTTCTTCTACTGTACAAGATAAAGGCCCGGGTAGTCCAGCTGGGTATGCGGCAGCATCATTTTGTTTGTGGCGACCTAGCGTAATCGTGACATGGCAAACACTCTTCTGTTTATGCTAATGGAAATTCAGGGGATGTTTTTTTGGGTGAATTTCCAATGTGTTGTTTGCATGCATTTGAGCAGCCGAGCAATAAACAGCGAGCACGGCGTGTGACTAACTGACAGAAAGACAAATTTGTTGATAACAGGCGCTGACAGTGAGTGATGGAGTGCCAAATTGTCCGCTCCCATTACCTTTTGAGATTGAAATGCAGGTTTTGTCATATCATTTGTAACCATGGCAACTCCTAGCTTGCCAATAGCTGGACCGCGATATAAAACAAATTGTCTTAAGTACATATCAATAAAGATAAGACTGTAATTCTGTTTAGCTGGCAGGAGAATGTGATGTTAAAAGTAAGACAAGAAGAGAAGACGTTTTGGGTACTAAGCCTTTGACCTTTGTCACAGAGGATGACCTTTTACGTCAAAATGGCGAACAACATCTAATAAAGATCCGATAGAATAGTGTCTGTATCCATGTGTCTAGTGTGTTACAATACAGTCTGTCTCCCTAGGTTTTAACACCATTCAATTGTAACGCTACATATACAATTCTTCTAGCACCTCTTTGCTTAATTCTTTTCATTCAAATCCACACATCAAGCCGGTGTTGACGTAGAGCCAGTTGTGCTCTGTTTCACCAGAGCAGTGTGCCACCAGAGAGCGGAGTGAAGGCCTCCGGTCCGTCTCTGGTCCAGGCTGCGCTCACACCTTGTTACCAAAGAGCAGTGGACAAACATGGACTGTACAACCCCTAGTGCAAACACTTGTCTCAGAGGAACAACATGTGCCCACTAGTGTTTAGCGAAGAATAAAACACACACACACACACACACACACACACACACACACACACACACACACACACACAAACCACAACACAGCGATGCTATCTCCCCGACGTGGGCGAAACAGAAAAGTGCTTGCATCTGGGAGGGGTGGGATGTCTAACAAGAACTAATGCTGTTTATGAAAGCCGAGTTTTTGCATCTAATCACAATGTGGAGTCCCATGGGCTTGCTAGTTACTCCTGCCTCCCCGCAGACTGGCGTAGAGCACCTCTCTTCCAGGAGCGCCAGTATTTTTAGGAGGCTGTGAAGTGTTTCTCGGCTGCATACAGAATGAGACGCTGCTCGCCTTTAGGGGGATGTCGGGGTTTGAAGCTGATGTCCTTTAGATTTGATTAATTCAGTAACGGGGAGAGGAGCTGTCCCTGCCTGAAAATAGACTCCTTGTAAATGACTCCGTACCTCTGTTGTTTCCTTACCCAGCACTGTTTTGTCTCCTGACTGGGAATCAGTGTGCTAAGACAGGGAGGAAGGAAATAAAATAAAAATAAAAATGTATAAAGATTTGGGATTTAACAGTGGAGTCGTTTGCACGTGAGTGAGGTGCCTCTAACCGTGTGTGTGTGTGTGTGTGTGTGTGTGTGTGTGTGTGTGTTTGAATGAGCACGGAATAATAAACTCCACTCAAAGCAGCCTGTCGTCTACTCAACAGAAAAGTGCTTATTTTCCTCCTTTCTTCCTTGCCGGCGTACCTCTGTTGTCTTTGCTGGTGCCACACCTGTCAGAGACGTCTCCCTGTGAAGTTTACCATAAAAGGCTGCATCTTCTCAAACATCATTTGGCTGTAGCTCTATACCATGTATTTTTTGCTGGATAATAGCAATGGTGAGGGAACATACTAGTTACAGGTTGTATCAAAAGCCCAAGAAAAGGCAGTAGAACGCTCGCCTGGGAAAAACATGCTGCATCGCGTCTCGCCTGGAGAGAAAATATGTCGGACCTGTATTACAAGTGTATTTTGGTGGCAGTAATTTGGCTGTCTGGAAATCCGGCGCAGGCCATAAGCGGCAGATTGAGACCACTGCTAAGTGGCCCATTGATGTTAGCGCTGATGGACGAGTGACTGCTTGCAATAAGTAGAGGGATTTATGTATCGCATAGGCAGGGTTTTTTTTTTCTTTCGAAGATACATTTTAGATATCTCATAATTGTCAGTGGTCGTGTGCTCTCCTCTTCAGAATGCTCCTGCAATAAAGCCAAAAGACTTGGGAAAACAGAATCGTGCGAGACTGTGTCAGTGCGAGTACTTAATATTCCGCTTCATTTAGCATCTTCAAGTGCGATTAATGACACGAACAAACCCCCCAAAGATAAAAGAAATGCTGAAACAAAAGCACATTTGGTGCGACTTTGATACACGGCTTTGATACAATGCTAATGAGGCTAGAGCACATGCGGCGTCTCTCTTGTAAGAAATACAACTGCTTCCCTCCCCTAATTGCGACGCGGACGGGCCCGGACGGGAGTCTCTCCGGCGTCGGACGGCGGTGCCAGGCCGCGGCTGCCTCCGCGGGGCCGGCGTGAGCTGCTCCTGGACGGCTGCCTCCGCGGGGCCGGCGTGAGCTGCTCCCGGATGCGTTTCCGTGCGGGAGCCAGTGGGCCGCCCTGGAAGGACTAATGAAGAATCCTCATCTTTTGAACACGCCGTTCACCTCCTTCACCGCTAATGAATGGCTCATTGGCGGTGGAGAGGGGGCCCGCGCGTTCCCACCCAGCCCTCTCCCACCTATTATCCAGTACTTTCCAAAAGGCCCCCCTCTGCATGCTGAGTGAATATTAAGGCAGACTCTCCTTAATGTACAGCCCCTCCGCCGAATGTCTTCCTGTAAAAGTGTGTTTTTCTAATGAATTAAAGATGGCTTCCCCTTCTCTCTTGCTTGGTAAACACGGATGCAGCATAATCAGCATGCAGATTTATACAAATGAGCGCCGCGCGTGATGCCAGCTTGAGACGATGGCTCAGAATGAAGGAGACAATGTGAGTGTGACGCGGTGGCACCACTGTAGCGCGCCACCAAGTAGCCTTTCATCACCATCCCCTTTTGTTCCGGCGCTTTGTCTCCTCCGCTAACAGAGAGGATGTTGCGTTCCGTTTTTTTTTTCTCGCTTTTGTTTGTTGTTGGTGTCAAGCAGGGTACAGTTTACCTCGCTACCAACGCGACGCGGGGCGTGCCGGCATGGGAGGTGTGTGGGTCGGAAGGGTTCACCGGCACCCGCTGCGACCCTCCGGCTTGCGGAGCCGCGTGTCGACAGCGGGAGCGAGAGTCCGAGCGAAGGAGCCGGGCTCCTGATCGGACAGAAACCGCCGCCCGCCGATGATGAGAACGGCTCGATTAAGGGCTCCGGGTAAACTCGTTATGGCCCATGCGTGAAGCCCGCCGGGGTCTTTGCGCTTTGCGTCTCCGGGTCGCTCCGTATGGCTTCAGCCCATTACGAGGGCGCTGCTGACGGTCGCTCGGGGGGCCCGGGGCCGTGTCAGAGAGGGCTCTACCCCGTGGACACTTAAACAAAGAAAACGGAGCCGGAGCCCCTCCCTCCGGCAGAGGCCCCCCATTACCCTGATCGCTGTTGTCCCCGCTCTCCCCTGCAGGCTAAGAGCAGGGTTTCAGCACCGCGCCGTCTTTACCTGCGACGGGCTGTCGGCATCCAAACACGCTGGCTCACGTCACCGCTCTGTCCTCGAACCAAAGCCATCATTAGAAATCACAGAGTGTGTGGGGGTGATGGTGTCTGACAGCTTGCAGCCCCTTTCCTCATTGTCTTCCTTTCTCTGCCCGGGCGTAAAAGCACCGCCTTGGGCTCCTCCCACACAGAGAGCGATGATCAGAGCGGCGGTGGGAGCGAGCGGCGAGCGCTGCCGCTCCTCTCCTCGCCTCGTCTGAGACAATTAGGCGGGTGGACTGACAGGGAGCGCCGTGTCAGCGCCCGCGCGTTAAGAGACTTTGTCGAAAAGGAGGCCGGCCCATCAACGTGCGCGGCCCGGCCCGACTCAGTCATCCCCTATTAGCTGCCGGGGCTGCCCGTTACAGCCCCCCTCTCTCCCTCACCCTCTCGCTGACCTGTGGCGCTGGGGAAATGAGAGGTGCGGAGGAGCAGTCATTTATGTAACCAATGTCATGGTGCGTCGGACGTAAACATCGGCACCCCCCTGCCTCCCCACCCACCCACCCGCACACCCACCCACCCACCTCAGCCCCGCCCGCCCAGCCCATCTCGGCCCAGCGGCTCATCAGGCGCCCTGATCAGATGGGGATGCATAATACATCAGATGGCCAGTAAGTGGAGGGAAGACATTCATCACTGTCCACCTTTCAAATGAGATCCCCCAGACATGGCAATCAGTCAGCACATCAGTATTCAGGCTTGGCTGGCGGACGGCTACTGGGCCGGGTGACGCGCGGCTGTCCTCTCCATTAGGGCTCCACCCACGGCTCACCCACCCGCTCCGTGGTATAATTCCCATCGTCCTGTTGCCTCAAGAAACCCACTTTGTGTCGGTGTGTGATTGTCCGTACAGTCGGTGCAGTGTGCCGTGGGTGGGAGAGGAGGGAGCGAGGCTGCCAGGAATGTCCCTGGTCTTCATTTAGCTCGTTATCGCCTTTTCAAAAGCCAGGATTCCGTGTCCGCTGAAATGCGAGGTGTTTCCAACATGTTTAGATGTTTGGATCTTTTGAGTGGTATTGTTGAACGATTATGAAGGTTTTGATTGGAGACATTTTGTGCAAAGGTTGTTGAACACATAGCATACAAACTACGTTGGAATGTTCGTAGTGAAAAGGAAAAAAAAAACTCTCTTTCGAATCCGTTACAACACCTGTCAAGGATGTTTTTTCTAAACAGAGTTGACGTTCATATTATGAAATATGTCATGTTGTTTTCTCCCCACTATGATTTCACTGTGACTTACCCAAGCTCCTCTTTTCCTTTCCCTCCTCTTCATGTTCCTGTCTGCGTGATGGTCGCCCCTCTCCTTTACACATGATCTCAGGTAGGAAAAAATATGATACGTATGATTGTCAGAAACAAGAGTACACATATGATATACCTCATCAATAAAGTCTGAGTGTAACAAATCTTCTGTAATGCAAGAAATGGTGTAAAGGCGGCCTCTGCAGATAACCTACCCATATGAAAGGTTAATCATAGCTAGCTTTTTGGCCATATACCCGAGTTTTACTTTGTTTGTTATCTGACTGTAAGTCTTGCATTGTCAATGCAGGGACTTTGCTGAGCAAGCATAGGTTATATCTTGCTAGACCGTAATTTTTTTTCATCAAGCAGTTCAACATTTTTTCATAATAATAACATTAGTCAGAATTTGTATCTCTGTACTTATTGTGAATATTTGTTGTAATTGGCAAGTTTAGTCAGGAGAATCACACAATTATTATTAACCATGCATTATTTAAACAATTATTGTTGTAATTATTACAAATATATATATATATATATATATATAGATATATATTTGGCGTATACATTTGTAATTTGAATAAGAACGCGTGAAATGGGGTAAATGCGTATAATGATATTGATTAGGTTTGAATGTTTCGTCTTTTTCCTATGGAAACTTATGCAGCTGACTGGCTTCATCCTGTCCATTACTTTAATATATGTTTAAATCTTTTAATACATTCAGTAAGGTACTTTTTTTGCAACCTTGCAATCCCTATAGCCAGAGCATTGTAAAATGCATGACATAAAGTTGGAACCTTCTAATCCTAACCAACGATGGAACTTTCTAGTTTGTGCTCTTTCCTTCCCATAAATTGAACCCACACTTACATAACAGCTTGCACAACAATGATATGTGAATAACAGATAGTTGACCAAAATGTAATATAGAACGTAACAATCCAAAAGCTACGAAAGACAAAATCACGCTGAATATTCTCCAGGGCTCAGAATTACCATGCAGACTAAACGTGTGCCACGCCACAATAGCATTCAACATTTTCCCAGGAAATTTCATCAGCATAATTCATTTGGACTTAACTCAATTGCTTCAGTTTAATTCCAAGGAAATTGCACATAAAATGTGAATCTGCATGCTCTGTTACAGACCAAAGGCTTTGCATGTTCCCCTGCCTTCTCAGAAATCACTGTTAATTATGCCAGAGCCGAGCCAATCTGTGCACTTGTTTCTGGTGTATGAAGCAGTTACTTTGGTCTTTCTCGTAAGACACCGTACAAATACATTTCCTTCTGCAACTTATTCCATTTCAATCTCACGGGGAACGTCAGTTTTCTCTAGCCTGTGCCAGTCTGGGATATGTAGTTCTGCCAGAGATAGATCATTGCTGTCAGGGGAATCTCCATCTCTGCTGGAGTGCACACAGGCACACGTGTCAACGGTTCCACGACTAGTTCAGGCTGTTTGGGACGGCTCTGTCCGACTGTCAGACTTTCCCCACAGCCTCGTATCGGTGTGGACACGGAAACACCGAGTCTCTTAGTGAAAGTAGCCTGTTGTCTGTCCCGATGTCCTGTGGGATTCGAGTGTCACTGGAGGCTTGTTCAGGGAATTCAGATTCACTTAAATGTGCCTTGAATGTGTTCTTTGTGTGTGTGTGTGTGTGTGTGTGTGTGTGTGGTTTCTGGGTCTGTCTTGTGCTTTACCAATTAAGCCAAGCTTGCATTCTGCGTAAAACATGAGCTAGGTTGACGCTAGAAGACCAAAGGCTATTCTATTGGCGAGGAAAAAGATGTGATGAATGCAGCTATTATGGCTAACGCAGCTAATGTTTATGCTGGATGCACGAGGGTAGAGCTCCTGAGCTGTTCTCTGGCGTCCTCCGTCTCCTCAGATGTCTGCTTCTAATTTGTCTCGGCACGCCTCAGGAAAGGTCACGGTCCAAACTCCTCCAATGCCTCGTAGCTCTCCATGCCAGGACGAAAGAGGGAGAGAGGACGAAAATGGGGAGAGGGAGAACGAAGGCGACTCTGAATTGCCGACCGTCTTATTTCCCCCACGTCGACCCTGCCTCATTTGTTATGAGCGGGCCTGTCAGAGGGAGCGGAGGCTCGTTTGTGGTGGGCGGGCCAGGCTGTGCCGCGCTGTGCTGGGCCGAGCCGGTCAGGCAGCCCTGTGGACTAGCTCTGAGGGGATGTGTCCTGGCCTGGTGTGGCGTTAAGGGGGACTGAGCCCCTCCCACAGGGCTCAGTGTCTCTGGGCTCCCTCCTCCCCTCTGAGACAGCTGGATCCCGGCTTGTTTCTCTCCCACAACCTCCCCCCTCTCACAGTCTATCACTCCGGCCCCTAGAACAGCCTGCCAACTGAGCTGACTGGACTCTTTCCCCCGAGGTACGATGATGGAGAATTTATGAGCGGTGGATCGGATTCCTGAGAAAGACTGCTAATGGAGCTGTGTTTATACTTTTCGTCCAATCGTACGTTCGTGCGGTTACTTCAGGAACTGTATTGTCCTCAGTTTCAGAGACCAAGTAGGTTTTGTAGAGGAATAAGACAAGATGTAAAGAGCCATTGATGTAGAAGGTTTGCCTCTGTCACACCACTTTAAACTAAGAGGCCTTTGAGCACTTGAATCCATGAAACTGCACAGCAAAAGAAGTTTAATGAAACGTACTCGCATACATCAAGACATGGTGTGTAGGTTTGCAGCGGTGAGGAGAAACATGCACTTAAACTGAGAAATAACTGCAAATAAAATATACTCTAACAATTCCGTTGCATTATAGTAAGTGCATTATATTTCACTGCACCAAATTAGATTACGTACAGGAAGCGGATAATCCATAACAACTGAATGACGGTGATTCTAACAAGTTTATTGAGAAAATCATCTGGTCAATTCACTCCACCATGATTGGCAGGAAAATAAATGAATTGTCTACTCAATTTCATTCTGCGCTTGCTGGGACTATAGTGGCTGGCAGCAGATGCCATTACTCACATGAAAAGGCCCAAGTGAAATAAGCATGGTTACAGCTATACAAACAAAACTGTGACATTTAAACGGGCTGTGAAAAAGGGAATAGAGTTCAAGTGACTTATTTCACCTTTATATAAACATATTATTTCAAATTATATTTAATAGATTTTTTTTTACTCATGCCCGTTTACATTTTGTTGTGTTTTGGTTGTGCATACATACAAATTGACAGGTCAACTAGCTTAAACCATAAAACCGATAAGTAAAAAAAAAAAAACACTTCTAAACCCCCAAAAAATCTAACTAATGTTCCATACCAGATAGGTGATATTTATGTACAATGACCGGTGATTTCCATTGTCGACTAACTGGTCATCCCTGGATTAGTAACTTTGTCCTGCTCATCCCTAGTCTATGTCGCTATACTGTAAGTACAGTAAATCCAGTAAGCTCAGTCTGAAGAAAATACTGGATGAACCCATATTAGACCCGTGTTCCATGCATTTTTCTTTTGCAATTCATGTTTCTTTACTGTAGATAGTGTGTGCTGCTCTCTGGTTCACCGAGGACACCTGAACTTTTTCAATGTTGGATTGCTATTTAATACCAATCTTTTCAAAATGCTGCTTTCTCTTCATGCTTTCTGCAGCTAACACGCTTGCCTAAAATAGTTTGTAAAAATAGAGGGATCAAGCACTTCTGGCTTAGCCTATGTTTGTTTGGCCCACTCAGTTGAGAGCTCTTGCACAACTTAAACAGCATGGCGTTGACAAAGATTGTGATCCCACTAGCCACAGTGGGTGTGCAAACCAATGTGGCCAAGCTCTGGCAGCCTGCCCACACACACACAAACCCAAACTCAAAAACACACACACACACAGACACACACACACAGACACACACACACACACACACACACACACACACACACTCACTCACTCAGAAAACACATCATGTTCCTAGAGCGCACAGCTCTACACACACACAATCCCACAAAACAAGACGTTTATAGCATCAACAAAGGGAGTGCCAGAGTCAAAATATCAGAGTAAGAGTTTGACTTAGTTCAACCCCTTATAGACACTTTTGATGGAGTGCGCTGCTCTCCACACTTCACCCAGGAACCGGAGCAGATGGAGTTTAGTGTGTGCTAACCCTCTGTCTCTCTGCCTGTGCTACTCTCCCTGTCTTATTTTCTCTCTCTCACACACACATATCCTCTCCCGGCCCTCCTTTACGCGTTCTTTCACTGTCTCGAATTTTCTGTTTTCTCTTCGTCCCTTCTACTCCAGTTAAAAAGGAAGGAAGGGGGCAAGCTAATGACACTGTCTCTTTAAGTGTGTGGGGAGGGGGGGGGGAGAGAGAGAAAGAGAGAGAGAGAGAGAGAGAGAAGAGCGTGGGCAGCCAGGGGAAAAAGCGGGGGCTGTTGGGGGGTCGGAGAGTGTAAAAATAAGGCGCCCGGCAGGAGAGGCGCTGCAAGGTCACCTCTGCCAGAGTGTTGGCCCTGTCGGATCGAAGGCATGGCGAAGGGGCTGCAGCGGTGCCGAGGCGCTCTCCCAGGGATGCTTCCGGAAGATCTGCTGCCATACCTGAGGCAGCCGCTCATTTATCTGGAGTGGCGCGCTCGGACTGCTAACGACCAGCTCAAATTGGACTATTTTTTCCCATTTGTCAGCCAGCCAGCTGCACTGGCTCGGCTGCACATCTGGGCGGAGGGAAGGCCTAGGACAATAAAAGTTCCGCGCTCATTTTTCTCACTCTGTTCATTTTCTTTCCCTCCCTGCCGCCGTAGAGTTCGCAGGGAGTTAGCGGCACAGTTGCCGCCTGTCAGTGTGGCGCACGGCAGCGAGACGAGCACCCTCGGCGTGTGGCAGCACTGTGTTTTCCTATGGCGTGTCTAAGGTTCCTGCACAGCAGGAAGGGCTCAGTAGGATTTGTAATCTTGTGGCTTTGGAGGATATTTTTACTTTGTGAGGGTTTTCTCCATTGGCACCGTGTGACGTCTCACTCATAATAATTATTATCACGGACTGACAGAGATACTACTACTCTATGGTCTATACAGTTATCAAATATCAAATGACTGAACACTTTTAACACTGTGTTAGAGATTACACTATACTATTTTCCTTACTTTAGTATTTTGGGCTAAATTTTATACTTTGTTCCTTTGCAATTACAAGAGGGT